>BQNB010137551.1:0-17833 GCA_026074375.1 Tanacetum coccineum
TTTGAGCAAATTGTGACTAACTAGTGAAACTTGTTAACGAATTGGTAAATATTGGGCATGGTGTCGGGGTGATCCATGAGGGTAAATAAACATCTTATACATCCATCATATGATTGTTACATGTGCTTAAGCTTTTGGCTTAGTAGCGTGTAACACATGTTTGTTTTGTTGAATAGTTTTGTGCAAAGGATTTGGGATTTGCTAAGCCATCAGGTGAGTTTCATAGCCTCTTTTTCTTATGTTTTCTTGAGATGAAAATGATGCAAAGAGGTTTTGAAATGTTTTAGTTACTGTGATAATGTGATTTAAATGTGACCGTCTCATTACTGTGGATTGTTGATAGTGAGCGTGATCGTCTCATTGTTGTGGATCGTGGGACACGTTCCGTTCCCTTATTTGTGATGTTGAGCGTGACCGTCTCAACATGGTTTGATGTGATTGCATGTTAGCTTATATGATAGTTCGTTGTATGTCCTGCTATGCTATGTTTTATTTATCACAGTAATTGGTTTTAAAGGATTGTTATGTGTCTTAAACCTATGACTCTCACCAACTTTATGTTGACGTTTAAGCATCATTTTCAGGTGAGCACCATGGGAATAAGATAGAGAGAAGTGGCTAGAAAGAGACCATAGGATGTTATGGAGTTTATTGCTTTATTGTCTTGAATTTTGCATTGTTTGGATTATGAATAATTGTTTCATGTCTTTATGTTGGCGATAACTTTCGTTTCATCAATAAAGACGCATTTTGAATTTTGGTTAGTTTTATGGGTATTGTTATGACACTTTGTGTCTATGCTTTACTTATTTATTTCATATAGAATTATCTGTATAAACGCCATTGTGTTGTAATGATATCCTTTCTCGTTACGCCTCGTGTTTCCGCCTTGGCGGGGTGTGACATAATGTTAGCATTATTATCAAACATGAAAAGTGAAGTTTGTATAAATAAGATATTTAGCCATTATATTCCTTAGTATAACTATTGCATGCCCATTGTATATCCATTGCCACAAATGTGAGTCTAACTTAGAAATAAACTACACCTCGAGTCATAAATAGTCGTGCGCAAACCGGTTAACCAGATCGGTTCGGTTTGGGTCAAACAGGAACCAGTTTCGGTCAACAAGGAGGAAAACCCGTTTTGGCATAAACCCAAACCGGTTTGAAACCGGTTTCTTACCGGATTGAGGTGAAACCGGTTTGCCGGTTTTAAACCGGTTCGGTTCCGGTTAACCGGCCAAACCGGTTTGGTCTTTTTTTTTCTTTTTTTTTTGATTTTTTGTGGTGATATACTATAAACTAAATAACCTTCAACTTTTATTTAATACAAACCATAATATTACATAAACGAAATACAACATAAAGGAAATACAACACAACATAAAGGAAATACAACATTTAAAATACAACACAATACTAGTAGTAACCATGTGACATAGACCCATCATGTCCATCTCCGGTTTGGTCATCTTCGGCTCCGCTGCTCATCATATAATCATGCCGTGGTTCTCCTGAAGAGCCGTCGCTACTAGCATCTAACGCAATTTCTTGATCGGTAAGTTGAGTGGCTTCATTTTGTTGCACCTCGACATTAAAGACACCTTCTTCCAACGTCTAAGGGCAGTTCAAGAGGAGAGTGTCTTGTTTACGCTCCTCTTTAGCGTCTAAGTGTTTTTTTCTCCCTCAAGCCCATGCACATCTCTTAAGATCGGAGTTTGTCTGTTTTTCGGATTTTCAACAACCTACCCTTGTTGGAAAATGCGGATTCAGGAAGTACCGAAGTAGCTTGGACACTTAATATATCATGGTCATGCGGGATAGAACAGGAAAATGATTTACTTTGCTTTCCAAAAAACCCCAATACATCAAAAAGTTACAAAAGTCTTGTTTCATTTATACTTTTTCCCCCCCCCCCCCCCCCCCCTACCCTTTACCCTTTTTTCACCCCCCCCCCCCCCCTTTTTCGGGACCTTTAAACCAGCTTACACAACCAAGTTAATGATGTGTGCAACACAACGACTATGATAAAATCTACCCCCCATTGGTGGGTTGTATTTTAATATTAGTTTTTCCATGGCGATGTGTTGTTGCCAGGCATTATCCAAAGTATTGACATATTTTTCTGCAAACCATAAATGACAAAGACTTTTTCACATCATTTTCATCATGGTTTGTTACCCGTTGAGGAGACGGAAATTCTTCGAATGAAATGACCCCGGGGGGGGGGGGATTCATCATTTGCCAAAGTTAATAGGTCAATCCAATGTGCTGGTAACACACATGTAAGAAACCGGGCAATTTTTGAGGACGGACATACATCGGTGTTAGGTTGACCCTGTATTTAAGTTTGCAAAACCCAGCATTGTTGCTTGTTAGCCGCCTAACATACATAATTTCATTGCATTCGGTTGAGAGTTTAGAACGACTTACATGCCTTGTATCTTGGTTGCATAGAGTTCTGGAACCACCCTCGTGTTGCTCGTTGTCAAAGTGGTTGAATGGTAACCTCGATTGAATCACCAAACCGCGAATTGTACACGAAGATAATCCGTGATTGTACATGAAAATTTGACCATTCTCGTACATCGTCGTTTGCCCCCTTTGGGGATTTGATTCAGCTCCGCCTTTAATATTCACAATTGCGGATGAGTTATTGATTCTTCAACGTCGTGTTAGAACCCTACGAGAAGAAATGAAAGCAATATTGCAATTGAGCTTTTCTTCTGACCGTTGGTCTTATATGCACATCGTTGAAGTCTTTCCAACTTCTGAGGGTTCGATTGGTTGGTATGATTTAACGAATTGTCAGTGCACTTGTTGATCCTACACCGGTTGGTAGTTGAGGCGGATTCACTGCAATTGTGGTGGAAGGTTTTTTTTTTGCTTATGAAGGTTTGTATGTTATGTAAAGTAGTGATTTAACAATGTAATACATCACCCTTATTTAAGCAAAAGAAAATCATTAATCCTATCCAGTTATCCTCATGAAAAGTAGTAGGATAAGAAATTAGGAAAAAGGGTGATTCCCGGGTCCTGCATTGTATGACGTTAGATAGAAAAATCGGTGCGGTTCCAAACCGTGTTTCAACAATAACCGGTGGTTCAAACTGGTTTTTCGGTGGAAAGCAAAACGGTTCCAAACGCCGTGGGTTAAGCAAAACGGAAACGGTTTGGTTCAAAACGGTGGTGACCGGTCTCGGTTTCGGTTTTCAACCCGGAAACCGGTTTGGAACCCGGTTTTTTTTCCCATCTCTAGTCATAAAAATGCAAATTTCCCTAATCTTTCTATGGTTAAAGACATAAAATATCAGTGTTGTAAAATCTTTCTAGACATAAAATATCAATGTTGTAATTGTTTGAACTTTCAAATTTATCTAAAGTTAGGTAACAAACTTTTTTACTACACTTTCTAGGTATTTAAATGTTGGTTGACATTAATATTTTCTTGAATTGCTTTTTTTTTTCCATGTTTAACATGATTAAATACAGAAATGTGTTTGTTTCAAGAAATAATTTTGTTCATTTAAGATTTCTTAACCCATGCCACTGGCACTAGACGAATGTTACATGTGATTTCAGGTGTTCTTCAGGTACATTTATTTGTGGGATGAAACATGCAACAGCACTATAGAGTGAAGTGGTAATATTAGCCCAAGTCTTATAACGCATCTTCCAGAAGAGCTAACGAGATGTTAACTTTATCCACATCTTTGTTGTGAAGAAACAACACTATCAAGCAGAAAAATGGTGAATAAGCTATATAGAGAACTGAAAACAATGAAGCAAGATACAGCTTCCAACACATAATATACAAGTTAATACAGTGTTATTGCTCCAAAGAAAACAAGATGCCTAACTTTCACCATTAACTTAATGAACAGAAGGGCAGAAGATAGATGACTTCATCTTTAATCTCTGATCTGCCCTATGCTCAATCCGTTCTTTTCTATTGCATGTTTAGCGGTTCTACTGTTTAAATTACGAGTTTGGAAAGTAATACATACACCAACAGGACTATACCTTTTCAACAAAAGTTTACATACAGATTGAACAATCAAGGAATGAGAATCACTGTGGAGAGACCATAAATATCCAGCAGGCGAATGATCCTTCATCAAAAAATACTCCTGCAGGCCACAAAAACACAGGTAAGCAACTATTAGTGGTCCTGTGTTTTACACGTCTACAAGACTTAAACAACAGTCCAGAGCAATACTGCTATAGCTGAATTTGGCATTTGTTAACTAAAGTTTCGTATTGCTCATGATTTTAAATTTAAATGGACTAATTGATCTGGCTAACAATATAATTCTGATATACATTATGCCGATATTTAACTTTAACTACCAACTAAGCCACACGGAAAGACCACCTTCACCTTCAAATA
The DNA here is from genome assembly GCA_026074375.1 of Tanacetum coccineum. Taxonomy (NCBI): domain Eukaryota; kingdom Viridiplantae; phylum Streptophyta; class Magnoliopsida; order Asterales; family Asteraceae; genus Tanacetum; species Tanacetum coccineum. Next base: position 4,393 of record BQNB010137551.1, read on the forward strand.
AAGGCTTAAATTTGGAAAACCAATATGCACAGGCTTGAGTTTAGGTTCGCTTGCAACTAAACAATGTGCTCCCAAAATAAAACTTTGTGTAGCATTATCGGAAAATAACCAAAAAAAAAAAAATTACGTGGTGTACCTTCATTTTAAAGGAGGTAAAGAGCATATATCAAGATGCGAAAGCAAAAATTCTATCTGTGATCTTAGTCCGGCAAATTGGACATTCAGAACAGGCAAGCGAGCAAGATTTACACACTGCGGTAAAATAAAATAAAATAAATGAGATCAACATATGTTTAACACCATCGATCAAGCAATATAGCGACAAGCATCAACGAATAGAATAAAAGGCGATTTGAAGCAACTTACAGCTAAAATGACGGCAGGGAAGAAGCATTGCTGCTGTTGGTGACTCGAAGCATACTTTACACACATGAGAATTTGCATCTCCGTTCCCAACATAATTGACCTCCTTCTCCTTCATCTCTTGCATCCGAGCCTGACCACATGATAATTATGAACCATAAGCTAAAAATGTAAGATGTCAAAACAACTGGTAGTAAAAATTTTGATTTAGATAAAACAATAGTTTGAAGTCTCAAATATGATTGCAAAAAAGCTGAAAATGTCTGGAGATGTTTTTTGCGTTGAAAAATACATTTTGGATACCTTTCAACCAACTAGACATGTTACCTTGTTAACTAACATCATTTAATTTACCCATTTGACCCATTAGAAATAAAACATACCCCGGATCCAACGATTCAAAAGTACCGGAGTAAAAGTTTCTGTCTATGAACACCTGACTGCTGATTAAAATAATAAGATGGATCATTTAAAACAAACATATGTACCTTCAAACGAGCAACTAGGGGCTCTTCCTTAGGCACATCATGAGCTGTTTGTGAAACATCCAGAACTTGCCTCTCTTTAACAACCGAATTGTTGTGCTCACCATTTTCTACTTTGGGGTGATTAACGGTTTCAGGCCTCTCGGTGTTTCTTTCATTGTTGTTTGATTCAGGAGCAGGCCCTTTTGCTTCTTTCTTTAACTGAGCCACAAGAACCCACATGTTTGCTAAATCATTTTCCAAAGATGCCTCCTTTTTCTTTGCATCTTCAAGTTTTTTCCTATATTCCTCTTCAAAAACTTCTTTCTCGGATAAAGCAGCCTCAAGCCTCGATTCCCGTTGTTTTCTTGCTTGTAACTCCATTCTTAAATCTTCTGGATCAAGATTCCATGAGTCAAACTCATCATAGGCATTGTTTACTCGACCAGAGGACCGTCCTTTTCGGCCTGGTTTTCCACCATCAAACTTGCGATTGCCACCATTTGCGGCTTTTGAGTTTGCCAGCTCACAAGCAGCCACTAACTCTTTCTCAAGTCTTGCGTTATCCATGGAAAGTTTAGTGACTTCACCAGCTAAATTCTTTAGCTCAACAGCAGCAGCAGATGCCAGTTCCTTTGCGTAAGAGGCTTCTTCTGATAGTTTCTGATTTTGTACATATAATCCACTGTTCTCCTCTGAAATGTGAACATGCTGCAGCTTTAGCTTTTCATTCTCCACCTCCTGATCAAAACAAAAAAGGAGCAATAAATGAAAGAAGTTAGCAAACCAGATTATCTTCTTCCTAGGTTTTAGCTAGAAACCATGACCAGGATTACCAAAAAGGTATTGATCTAAGAAGGGGATAGAAAATCAATAATGTTGCAATTTTGACCCAACCTGCCATGTTGTAAGAACTACCCATTACAGCCCAACATAACCCAACATCTACAATCAGGAAAAGTAAAACTAGAATGTCTAAGTATGTTGAACTAGCACAATATCAGGGAGCAGCAGAACCTAGAAATCTAAAACCCATCGCACAAGTTAGAACTGATTATTCATAATCAAATATTGCCATGAAGGCAACAAGATGGAACCCTATCCTAATGTGTTGTTCCAAATGTCTAGAAAAAAGCTTACCTAGTTATATGGCGGGTAGTTCTTACCAACAAGAAATATACATATTACTCCGTATAAGAAGTATATCAGTGTTATCAAGCAAACCAACACACACAAACAATCATTCCCAGGTTTGTAGCAATCACCTGTATTTTAATTTTAGTCCTTAGCCCATCAATGTACTCTTTAGATCCATGCTGTTCTGAAGATGGCATTGGCTTCTGATTAGCCATAGCCAGCTGTTGTTCAAGCAGCATGATTCTTTCTTGGAGTTCTTTGTTTTCTTCACACTGCATATAAACAAAGAGTATAATTAGCGGCTTAGAGGAGCGAAATGTGAAGTTTTGCATGCTAGCTGAACTGTATAGATTACTGAAAAACCAGAAATGCAGGAAATGTGGATGTCATAATATTTTGATGCACGACGTTTCCTACAGTATAGTGTGGATATGTGTGTGTAACTAAGGAAAATGAAGTACATATTTTATACGTTTTACAAATGTGCAATTGACAATGTCATAGACCAAATTCGATAAAAGAAATAGACGCGATTCAATAATAAAACGCATTTGTATTGTCTATCTAATATAACCTTGTTCTGCAATTCTTCCTGGAGGATACGGTTATCTGCTGACTTGATCTGCAATCACATATATTATTTGAGGAAAAATTATCAGCAATTAGCATTATAAGAAATTAAGATGGCTTAAAATACCAACACCACGTAACACAACAGGATTCAAAGTAATAGTCACTTTCAGTTACACTAACCTCAAGCTCAAAACCCTTTTCATCAATCTGAGTCATCAGTTGCATCATTGTCTGTTTTAGAAAGACAAGAAATAAAAGTAAATATTTATAGTTTTGATAGTGTAAAGGTTGCAGATATTACAGAAAAAAACAAATTTTGAAAGGAAATGTGAAGGGGGAAGCATTACCTGCTGCATATCAGCCAGAGATGTATTAGAAATTGAAGCTTCGTTGCTTTCAACAATCTGTTTCTCCAAGTCCCTCATCTGCCTTCTTTTTTCTTCTATCTCACGCTCGAGGTCTTCTATCTGGGTGTTAGCACATCATCGACATAATCAGCGTACAAGATTTAATGATTCATAACAATCACCCTCAGACATGGTCTATACACACATATACGTATATGTGTGCGTGTGTGTTTTTAAACGAGAAAGAGAGATCGGAATCGAGCTTTACTTGGGTTTTAGAGTTCTCGGGATCATTTGCAGATTGCTCCACTAAGCGCTTCATGGTACTTGTACTGAATGCAATCTCTCCCGCAAGCATCTTCACTCTCTCCACTAAAAGGTCCATCTCATCTATTGAGAGTCCGCCCTAGGGTCGAACAAAATACAAATTAAGCCAAAATTCGAATATACTTCTTTGAATTAACAACAAGAGCATAAATTTGCTATAAATCTGGAGATAAAAAAATAATTATGCCGTGTACACACAGCTATCAGATAATAAAATGTGCAACTAGCAAGCCACTATCCAGGATCTATATGTAAACCCACAGATATAATGAACAAGGGGCTATAAACTTACTGTTAGCCGCTTCACATCACTGGCAGAACCACTAATGACTTCACCCGCATGAGTAGACTCGGTAATAGTGCTACCCACATTGCTGGATATTAAGTCATCACCGTTCAAGAGCAGAGAACCATTCTAAAACAAATAGCATCAACAAGGACTGTCAAGCATGTATTTTGCATAACATAATGCAAGAGAACAGTGTAAATGTGCTTGTAAAAGATAATGTCTTATACGGGAATCTTATTTGAGAACAATTGACCTACATCATCATTGCCAGGACTTGCATTTTTTGAAGAAACAAGAATTAGCTTTGTTAGCCTCTGAATCCTACTCATGAGAGCAGCCTTTGCTTCTTCCTCTTCCTCTAAGCGTGATTGCATCTTCACTTGTCCTTCTTCAAGCTAGTATAGAAATAGTATAGTATGAACTTAGAGTGGAATTCACGATTAAAGTAGTCTTAGTGTGGAAAAGCAACTGTTAAAATGGAAAAGCAACCAGCCAATCTTGCCATAATAAATCATAGCCACCGCCCACCAGTGATAGATAATAAATAGATAAAAAGATAATAGCACCTTTTGTTTTAAGGACATTATCTCTTCTGGATTGACACCTACAAGCATTCCCCTTCGTAATTGATCAAGCTCTAGCTTTAAAGCTGATATCTCTCTCTGGTACTTCTTAATCAGAGATTTTTCATCAATAATCTGCAAGAAGGGTGTTTGAAAATGATAAACACAAAATACAATTTGATTGACAAAACAATTAAGTTTCTGTATATGGATTCGAATTTGGTTATTCATTTCATACCCTATATAAAGAATCAGAACTTGGTTAGTCATTTCATTCTGGTTTGCTCTCATTCACATTGAAGTAAAAAGAAATGGATTCGAAGATTAGTATTATTTTTCTGGATCCATACATTATTGATACAGATCTGGAGCTTGTATAAATTTTTTTGAAAAATCTTTTATATGGTTTGCTGGAGCCGCTGTTGCCGTCAAAATTCACCGATGCTGTCGCCGGAATTTGCTCCGCCGCCACACTCTATTGCCGGAAAAAGCTGCTGCCGCCGAGCAGACTACCATAAACAGTTTTTGAGGTGAAATAATTTTTTTATGGTTGCTTATCTTTATATAAATCTGCCTTATAAAGGTTTTTTATAGATATTAAATTTTAGACAAATGTTCAAAGTCCTAAGATCTGTTCTTTTTTTTAGATCTGCGTTGATGGGATCTTTCGCCACCACCAGTGCTTTTGCCGGAGTTCTCTTATGTCGTCGATGTTGACTCGCTACCGCCACTGTTGACTAGCGTTTGTAAAGTTGAACCATATATGTCTGAAACATTTTTTTTTTATTTTTTTGTATTTTGCACTTGAATAAAGGTTTTTTCTGTTATAGATTTATGTTTTTTTCAAAGTTTGAAGGTTATAAAATTTTTGTTAAAGATCTGAGTTATAACTATTTTGACTAAAAATCTTTGTAGGTCTGCTCCACCATTGTTGACCCGATTCGCCACATCTGCTTCTACTGCTGTCGGCAATGCATGGCTTTTTACATCATTTGTTGGTAATATTTATGATATGTTGTTTTGTGTATTCTGTTGCGAATTCTTGGGTAAATTTGTTGTAAAAAAAACCATTCATGGTCTCTTTTTAGAGTTTGTTGGTAATATATAATATATCGTCCAAGTTTGCTGTGTAACTCTGTCCATTACTACACAGGAGTCTATTGCCGGCATATTTTTAAAGTCTTTTAAATTTGAAGTTCAAATTTAAACAACCCTGATGCCTATAAACAACCCATGAAACCTTGATTCATATCATATTTGCATTCGCATATCAGAAGACGACAAAAGATGAAACTGGAAAATGAAAGAAACGTTGATGATGATTTTGAGGTTCGTTTTGAATCTTGAATGTTACACGAAACACTTATCACGATATCGTATATCGTTAATTATCTACCGCTAGGAATTTCCGCCGCTATGCGCAGGTACTCGTCTAGTATTATAAATAGGGCATTAGGATTGTAATTCTTATTATGTTGAATGTTGAATATTATTAATGGTTTAGTGATTTGATATCATTATTGGGAGAGATCGGCCTCTCAAAAGTTGATCACCTATCTTTATTTATCGTTATTGTTCTTTGTATCTCTTAATCAATGTGGTTCGTATCAGAAAATCATATAAGTGAAGATTAAAATATGTACTGTCATATACCGCAAAACAAATCAAAAGCTGATATCATAGCAAACCTTATTCTGAGAGGCATAGATTTCGATGCGTTTCGCCCTACTTGCAAATTTTAATGTATTATGAGTTTCCTCCATACTGCTGGATGCTGGAGTTATGGTGCAGATAAGCTGAAAAGACACTCTAAACAGCGAAACATATACACATTTCAGAGAGAGCACTTAAAAACCAAAACACTTAATAAAAGATGCAAAGATAAATGCCCACACGATCATACCCAAAAAAAAAAAAAATCCAAACCATCCAAAAAAAGCGACAATCTAGAATACAACCCATCCAGCACCGCCCCCCCCACACCCCCTCGAGTATTGTATCGTGCGCGCGCGCGCCTCCCCCCGCACACACACCCCCCCCCCTCCCACACACACACACACACCACCCCCTCCACCCCCCACCCCCCCCCCACGCGCGCGCGCGCGCGCGCCCCCCCCCCCCCCTTAATCATGCGTACTATCAGAAAATCAGAACGTGAAAGATTAAAAAATGTACTTTCCATATACCAGCAAACAAATCAAAAGCTGATATCATAGCAAACCTTATTCTGAGAGGCATAGATTTCGATGCGTTTCGCCCTACTTGCAAATTTTAATGTATTATGAGTTTCCTCCATACTGCTGGATGCTGGAGTTATGGTGCAGATAAGCTGAAAAGAAAAGAAAAGAAAAGAGAAAGATTTAGTCAACTTAAGGTGATGAGAACCACTAATAAATTGAGTTTTTTAATGCTTACTGAAACATGTCCATGGCCACTCAATGAAGACTGTAGAATACGGGTAAGCTTGGAATCTCTGTAAGGAACATGAGATGCCCTTCCCTCGCTAAGCTTTCCAATAACCTGCATGTTCAATTCAGATACATTATCCATATAAGATCATCATCTGACTGGATACACTGGTCTACACATCGAATTTGAGGAAAAAAGGTGAGGCGGTATGACGGCCTATAAAGTTACATATATCATACACATTAATGTTGCAACAAGTAGAGCACAAATTTACCAATCTAGCTTAAAATAGTACTTAGGAGAATTTCAGGAGGTTTTGTGGAAGCGATAAATTTAACCACTTACAGTTCCAAGGGTTAGAAGACTTTTGTTTATGTAAGATCCTTCTTTCCTCCTTAGTCCAGTTGTTTCTGTTTTTGAGCTCTCTGATCCCGCCAGATCAATAAGATTCTACAGCACAATAAAAATGATTGAATAAAAGATGCATCTAAAAACTAACTTAAGTACTAGAAAAGAAGTAAAACAAGTTGTGCGTACAAGTTGAGAAAATATGACTCCGTCATATTCATCACCATGAGAGCTGCTTTCAATCATCTGCAAGTTTAAATAAGTGTGAGAAATGATTGTTACGAGTACTAAAAGCTAAACTTTTGGTGCCACTTTAAGAATCAATCTTTTGCTTGATTGTAGTCATAAAAGATTTACTGCAAGCTTTTTTGTTAATACCATTATTTAACTGTTGACTAATGGTGTCCACTTGCTCGTAACCTCCAGTTGTTAGGATAGATGTTATATCATGTTGGTGTTATTTCGCAATCACTTATAATAATTATTATATTTAGAGAATATAGCTTACTCCAACAATGTAAGTTCACAACAATGTAAGTTCACATACCAGGGTAAATATTGTGTGACTACGGCTGCTAAGAAGGTTGAAGTTATTTGAACCAATGTGTCGGTGCTCTGCAAACAAGTTTCAGAAAGAGTTACTGTGGATGGTAATAATGAGAACAATAGAGCCAGTGGCTTCTGTCCACAGCCCATCACGTTTGTTAATACACTTGTCATCATAATGTCATGAGTTAAACCCCTATATTATAAGAACCATTTTTACTTGAGGGGACCATTGTCTCTTTATTGGTTTTCCCCTAACCTATTGTACTATTGCCATCATCTTTGTACATGCATATCCATACTACACTCCAATGGGAAACATCCTCATGATTTGTTGTCTCCACCATACTTCATATGCATATATTTTCTATAATAATAGATGAAATCTAACTTGATTACTAGAGACACTCCCAGGACAAGCATCTTGGAATGGCCAATTCAACTAAAGTGCCAAAAAAATTAATTCTATCATTTGAAATGATCCTTTCTGCTCAAACTCTGTCCATCCTACCAGATGCAACATGGACCTCTCAACAATCAACTCTCTCGTTCTCTCCCTTTCTTTTTGAAAGCAAAGTCATAAAAGATAGCAGCTCATGGATCTGACGTTTGACTAAAACTTTTAAGCCACGCCCAAATTTGTACCCTTAGAATTTGAACCTATCCCAACCTGCCCATTGTAACTCAAACACCACTAAAACAAAGCTCAAAGTCTCCTGACTTAACATAACAGGACCTCGGGACTATATATGCACACAGAAAGAGATTGAGTAGTACCTTCACCAGCAGCGATGAAAGATAGGGCATGACCAGGAGATAAAACCACCTCTTCCTTTATACCTTCAACATATGTACCCTACAGATTGATAGAAAGCACAATTAAATAACATATATATGAACTTATCCCCATCAAAAACATACTATAACTAATCAATGTCAAGAACCAGCTGTGCTATCATATTTAAGGAAACTGCGCATAATGATTTTGTTGTCGTAAATGATAAGTTTCCAGTTTTGCTCAAAGTTATAGGTGGGCTATTATATTTTTTGAAGTAAAAAAGAGTAGGAATGAGATTTAGATACTAATGGAATAAACCAATGAGACACATAGATGCATAGAAAGTTGCTGCACAAACCTGAGCATCTTCTCGAACACGGAGATTTTGACCCGTTGGATCCAGTAGATCATTTATAACCTAGAATTAAAGCATAAGCAGCTTGGTCATTTAAAATATGCTGTATACAAACTTCATAAATGACAAAGCAGTACTAGATAGCAAATGAGAAGATGTTTTGTTGACAATATATTATGGTATCACTGGTAGTGAGAGACTTAATAAAATAAATCCAATTTCAAACATAGCCAGCTAATAATCTCCCAAGTAGCGGCTAACCTCATTATATATCTCGATATATGACACGCGCAGCAAGAACTCCCTTCCTGGTGTCTGAAATGTAAATATAATGTGCTCATTATCATAAACTATATTCAAGACACTGACAGTAATTAAAAAAATGTACTAAAAAGCACTTACATCCTGAATAATGCTGAAAACATCCTTTATTGCCAAAGGTATTATTCCTGGAGCATTATGATCTCCCTGTGAAGATAATTACAAGTAAAGAATTTAATGACAGCATATAAAAATTACAGGTAATTAAAAAGGATCAAAAACCAAACATATGGTCATTTTAATTGCATCATATCATCTCCGCCGTCAACAAATATGCAAGTAGTTAAAGTTGAGTGCATCAAGTAAGCAATCTAAATATTAATAACTATTTCGCAACAACCTCACTTTCTGTTAAAGCTCGCTTCTTTTTTTGAATTAAAACCCAGACAGAATGGTGTTGGCAAATGTTTACATAATCAAAATCGGTTTACAAACTTCTGCAAACAGCTAGTGTATATTTTTTACTTGATTTTGATGATTCCATAAGAATTACAGAGATTAAAGAGCAAGCAACTCGATGCAATAACAATCCTTCATAGTGATTAGTGAGTAGGTTAGGCTAAAACTCACACCAAAGAGAATTTAAAAAGGAACAAACTAGAAGCAATAAAACAGAAGTATATCCCCAGGACGATAAGACTTATATGACATCTTCCACACTTCTATGTAAGGCCAACTCCTGTAGTACACTAATACACTCCACTCATGGTAGGCTTACTTTGACACCACCTTCATCTCAACTATTTGGCCAATCTCAACCTCCCCTAATGAACAATCCTCTTCTAACCAAAAAAAGAGTCTACCAGGGCTACCTCATCTTCTTCTCGATCTGTATCATCCAAACCTTGTCACATTTATCCTCATCTTTAATTCTATCTCTTCGTCGTGTGGCCACAATTGATCTCAACATTCTATGCAATCCAATGAGCAAAAAAAAGACAGCACTTTGTGTTTACTGAAATGATGATAAAGTAAGCAGCTTTTAAATGTTTGTACACATACAAACTAATTCTTTCAGTAGCCTTACATCAATAACACATTTGGACAAAAAGCTATCTTTGTTGAGTTAAAATCTAATATAAGTTGATTGCACTGACATAGACCATAAGCTCCTATCACGTGCTTTCAAGGTGCAAGGCGCCAATTACTACAAACTTCTTGTATAACAATGGTGGCGTAGACATAAACTCCTTAATCTTATAAAACCTCAAATCATTGCAGATAAATAACACTGAAGGAAAAGGTGTACTTACATGCATCGTATGTGTCTTCCCACTACTTGTAACACCATAAGCAAATACCGTGCCTGCATATTAACATTTCTCACATTAGCTTCAACAACTGCTATATCGCTCAAATGCTCAATACATTCACCAATGTAGATAGTAACTAAAGTATCGACAATAACACACACCGTTTATGCCCTCCATAGCAGCTCTAATAACAGGTCCAGCAGCTACATCGTACACTTCCTGAGTCTCCGAATACTCTCCAAAAACTTTATCTGTCATAACAAAACATACAAATTTAATCAACAAACTTCGATAGTCACTTCATTTCATTTTTCAAATCACATGAACAATACAGTACCAAATGCATAAGACGTAGCCGGATTATACTCGTTCCGCACGAGCTTATCTCCGTCCGCATACCACGCCACCTCGTCTCCTCTCTGATACTCCCGTTCACTACAATGGCCACAAATTTAACAAAATCATTACCACATTGTCTTAAAACAACGTCATATAAAATAAAACTAATACATTTCCTATTCGAATCGAGATCTAAAAACTAATCGAAAATCATACCTCAACGGCCGAAACCTAATCGTAACAGAAATACTATCACCAGCAGCACCAACAGGTCTCGCCACGTCATCAACCATCTCATCAGCACTCTGATAACCACCACCACAACCTCCATAACCACCACTACCACCACCACCTGAATACATCGAATCCGACATAGTCCGATTCAAGTTCAAACTATCAGATCTCGAACCGTAACCGTTAGATCTATTGACACTCTGCTTAAACGAATTTGAAGACGAAGAAGACGAAAACGGACTCGAAGGCTTGTTGTTGTAAAAAGATGAATTACTTTGTGTCCGTGAAGACGAAGCTGCCATTGACCAATTCAACTTCAGAATAATAAGCTAGGGTTTGGACATTAGCTTATTAGATGCTTATTGGATTGGAAATGAGAATAAGTTAGGGTTTGTACATTGTTGGTTGAATAAAAAAATAAGGTGATTATTGGATGAATAGAGTAGTGGTGGTAATAGTAGTAGAGTCGGTGTGTGTGTGTTTTTGAATTTAAAAAAGAGAGAGAAAATGTGAAGTGTGTGAGAGAGAGAATGTGAAGTGTGGGTTAAGACAAAGAGAGACCTGGAAATTGGTGGAGAGAGAGGGGGTAGATCTCTCTTTCCCTAGTGATGAGGAAGGAAAGGATAGTGGGAGGGAGGTAATTCAAGTTTTTGTCCTTTTTTAACTTTTCATTTGAATTATACTAAGGGCCCGTTTGGTATGAGGATATAGGAGGGTTTGGGCTGATAGAACCCCGTTTGGTTTATACGTGGGTTTAGAATAGGATTTGGATTTGGTGTAGGTTTAGAAGTAATAAATTATATTTGTTTTATGAATTTAATAATAAAATTGATTTAAAAAATATTATTTAAAAATAAATAAAGATATATATGTGTGAGAGAGAAAAAGTGACATAGTAAAATATTTGTGTGTGAGAGAGAAAACCTACTATATCCCTCTACCTTTACTTTTGGTGAGCCTTCTCCACTATTTAAATGTCAAACCTACAAAACAAACAACAACTTTCACCATCAATCTCAAATCCAAATCCAAAACCCACAAACCAAACGGGCCCTAAGTTAACTTGTTTGGTTTCTTTATATCTGATTCACGCGCGCGCATCAAGGCAAAATACCAATCCCATATTAGTGCCCAGGGATTGACAGGGTTCTAAATAGCGGCGCCATAGCGCGCTATAGCGGCGCTATAGCGCGAGGCGTAGCCTCCATGTTACGAAACAGGCCAAGGCGTCATCTTGAGGCGTGGCGTGCAATAAGGCGCCATATAGCGCGCTATAGCGTGAGTTTTTTTGAAGCTTTCAAAAATTTCATGGATTTGAGCTTATTTACAAGTATTTATGCTTTGGGTTGTATGGGATTCGGTCTTAGTAACCTCGTTACTCAATTTTAATCCTAGTAGCTAACTAATATTGACCACTCTATAAATATTTTTTGCCGCCTTGAGTCACGCCTTAAAAACGCTATGACGCAACGCCTCACGCTAAAGCTTGAGACTTGGCTATGCCGCTACGCCACGCTTCTCGCTATTTATAACCTTGGGGATTGACCATCTTTAGCAATAAATGGCTTTTATATTTTTTAAAATTTCTCAACCACATATTTTGTTTCATTCTAAACTTTTGTTTAAATTTATTATTAAAATTTTTTTTATATAAATATAATTTTTCTCTCTTATTTTTTTTTATATCTACACCAAATTCAAATTCTAAACCAAATCCAAATCTAATTCCAACCCCACCTACAAACCAAACGGGCCCTAATACAAGTAGATAGATTTAGGTGGATTTGATAAATCGTCATTGTGGTTTATGTAAAACTGACACCCTGTTTGGTTTGTTGTAATTGATGTAATTATAATTTGATTACATTACGTAGGCTGTTTGGTTCGCGAAATGAAAGGAATTGTAATTCAGCTTACATTACGTAAGTTGTTTGGTTTGCGTTATAATTGTAATTCAGTCATTACAATTACATAAAGAGAGGGAATTCAAATTACATAGGAAGTTGGATGAAAAGTTTTCAATTACGTTGTAAATCAGTATTTTATATTTTAAATCATTAGTATTTATTATTATTATTATTATTATTATTATTATAAACATCACTTTTATTAGAAAATCATAAGATTTACAAAAAATTAGTGGGAAGCCGAGATACTATCTGAGCTACCACTCCTCTAGCTATAGCGAAGCTCATCCTACTAAAAATATGAACAGCAGTACGTGCCCCAATATCTTGAGACATAGAGAACTTTCGAATCCGCTTCAGTAAGGTAACTACATCCTTCTCAAGTTCCCCAAAAGAAGAGAATCAGAATGGGAGAAACCCATATACAATTTATGCACACTTGGCCTCATATTGTACGCGTTTACATTGTGCAGCCTCGGTCACCGCACGCCCTGGTAAACAATCAATCATCCCAGTTTGTGTCAAGGGAGACTAACCTGTTAGATCCTCACATACATCAAGCACTCCATCCTACGAGTAGAGCAACATATCAGTTGGGCGTAAGGGTTTGTCCCGCCCTCCACCAAGCCCAATATCGACAAAGGTATCACGCACAATATTATGTCGATAAATAATATAAAATAATAATGTTATTATTATTATTATATAAATATTAAAATAATAATAATAATAAACATTATTATTTTATATTATTTATATTATATTATATATTAATCACAATATATATTTATATTATATATTATACATTAATATATTTATATTATTTATTATTATCATTATTACTCTATATTTTATATTATATAATAATAATAATATATTATATATTTA
>BQNB010137553.1:0-15581 GCA_026074375.1 Tanacetum coccineum
ATAGCATATCATATATATAAAAATTCATAAACTAAGAACATAAGGTTTAAGGTAGACCTTATGATGAATGATGATGATGAGAAACAAATGCTAAACCCGTGTTTAGCCTTAAAACCAAAGCTTGCACTTAAGAAAACCCTTATTTTCTTAAGAAAACCCTAATCTTGCTTTTCTTGATTATAACTTGCAAATGGTGATTCAATGGTTGGAAACACCTTAGAATAACTTATAATGGATGTGTATAAGTGTGTATGGGTTGTATAAAAATTGCTATGGATTTAGAAGAGTGCTTGCTAATTGCCGAAGCATATAGAGAGCAAAAAGGAAGGTTTTTGTTTGATTTTTGTTAAGTGTAAAGTGTGTAAGAGTTCTCTTTCTAATAGATACATGTATATAAAGGAGTAGATCTAGTCAAAGGTCAAAGTATGGTTCTTAGTCAAAGTATGGAAGGTATGGTGCCATTAAAGAAGCATGGTGCAAGGTAAGCTAGGTATGGTGTAGACATGATGAGGTATGGTGTAGGTTTGACCAAAATGGATAAGTTTTGACATAATACTTGCACAATATGCAAGAATTTCGGCAAAGGTATGATATAGATGATATATTTTATGTATTGGGTATAAATGTGGGTATTTGTTGAAGCGTAGAAAAGTTTTTGTGGTTCCGGGAGTGCCTAAACGCAATTTATCGCGAAACGTATACACTTTACGTATCCGATAAAAAAATAAAATGAACAAAGTTATTAATTATCCTCAAAATAATTATATAACCCTTGCTTGATGTAAACATTTAATTGTTTGATGCCCGTTTACATTGAACGCTAATTTTTGGCGTACGCGATTTAACTTAACGTTTAAAATTTTAAAGTAAATACGTACAACACTAAAAATAAATAGTACATTTATTGACGTCGTCAAAGACTTGAAAACACAGGGTGTTATAACGATGAACTACGAACTTTTACACCTTAGAACACCTAAAAATCACCCTTTTGAACGTTTTGACTTGGATTCTTTTGCACAAATGAGTACTAGAAGGCTATAGCAACTACAAAAACATGAATTTTAACACAAGAAACGTGAAAATCAATGAAACTTAAGAACAAGAGCTAAAACCTCCAAAACTCGACTTTTGATCTAAATCAAGCACTAAAACGCACACACAAACGATTTAATCATACCATGAGCTCTGATATCAATTGTAGGATATTGGAAATCATAACACAATCGAAGATAAATGGGTTAGCCGAATCTAGAAAGAGAAAGTGAGAGAGAAAAGCTTCCTAGTAAGAGAAAGTAAACTTGTATAATGAAATGACTAACCACATCTTCTAAGGCATGGAAGAGGCTTATATAGTAACTTACATAACCGGTCCAAGGTCTTGGCATGGGCTTACATGCTGGGTTTAATTACCCGGCCTAATACTGAACGTCATACGAGTAACTATTAACTACGAGCTATAATAAACGGTAAAATACACGGGGTGACCGAGTATTTTTCTAATATCTAACACTTAAGTATTATAAAAGGGGAAATGATGCCTGCTTTAATAAGCGACTAACTTTTTTTTGAACGGAAAATTTATTAGAACTCTAGCAAGAAGCTAGAAAAAAGATTACAAGAAAGCAAGATTCGGGTCTTTCAACCACGATATCCAATTCAACTTAAAATTACATCTATTAGAGCACCAAGAAAAAGAATCCGCCACAATGTCGTCAAAAATATTCGCCCTTCTTGGAGTTCTATAACCAAAAATCGTTTGATTCTGAAAATTTCAAATCTTCCACCACATCACATAAAAAATACCCTCTAACACCTTTTTCCTTTCCTTCCTCAAACGCAAACCCGAAAACCAAACAAACCATTCGTTGTAAGACTGATAATCAGGCGAAGAAATATTCCACTAATGTTTGAGCTTCACTAACACTTCACGAGCCATAGAGCAAGAGAAAATAAGATGATCCACAGTCTCCACGCCTATTTCACAAATAGGACATACAATGGATTGAATATCAATGCCTACCCAAGATAAGTTAAAACGCGTAGGTAAGTTATCTTTTTGAACTTTCCAAGCGAAAACATTTATTTTGATGGGTATCTCCTTCACCCATCTCGTGGGAGGCAGGTTTGAACTTAACAAAGAATCATCTATTAGATTACAGACCGACTTAACAGAAAATTCACCATTACCTGATAAAGTCCAAACCCATCTATCTTTCATTTGGACCAGCTCAACATGAGCTACATCATTTCCTAATTCTTCGTATTAGGCAGCTTTTATACCTCCCTTTGGCATATGACGAAACGATGAATCAATAGAATCTAGCCTTAATTTACCTGCAACAGAAATGTTCTTACATGTTTCTAGTACATACAACCTTAGAAAATAAATTTTCAAAGTTGAATCTCCCATCCAAACATATTCCCAAAAATAAGTGTCTTCACCATTACCCAACCTCTTGGAACAGTAAGCCATAAGATCTATACCTTGATTTTAAAACACGTACATACAACCTTTTTCCTTTTTTCTTCCTCAATTGCAAACAGAAAATCCTGAAACAAAAACCTATTCGTTGTAAGAGCTTGATAATAAGCGTCGAAGAAATATTCCACCAACGTTTTGAGCTTACTAACACTTCACAAAGCATTTAGCAAGAGAAAAAGAGATGATCCAAAGTCTCCACACCCGATTTCACAATTAGGACATAAAATGGATTTTGGAATTTCAATGTTCTACCCGAGATAATGTTAAAAATGCGTAGGTAAGGTTATCTTTTTGAACTTTTATAAGCAAAAAACATTTATTTTTGTATGGTTTATCTCCTTTTTCACCCATCTCGTGGGAGGCAAGGTTTTTGGTATTTTTTAGGTTTTTTTGTTTATTTGAATGGTATTTTATTGATTGTTGATTTGTTTGACTTTAACCATAAAGAATCATCTTATCTTATGATTAAGGATATGACTTAACATAAAATTCAACCATTTACTGATTTGTTTAAAGTTCCACACCCATCTATCCTTTCATATTGACCAGCTCATCATGAGCTACATATTCAATATTCTTCGATTTTAGGCAAGTTCTATACCTCTATTGGCATCGACCAAGAACTCGATGAATCAATAGAATCTAGCCTTAATTTATCTGCAACAGAAATGTTCTTACATGTTTCTAGTACATACAACCTTAGAAAATAATTTTTCAAAGTTTAATCTCCCATCCAAACATATTCCCAAAAAGAAGTGTCTTCACCATTACCCACCCTCTTGGAACAGTAAGCCATAAGATCTATACCTTGATTTTTAAGAACTTTCACTTCCTTAATGATATCAAGCCATAGAGATTTACGAGACCTTTTTCTTGGAACATCCAAAGACCCCCGAATACCATGAAAAGCTTGAATACATCTCGACCACAAAGAAGAGTCTTTAGAAATGAACCGCCAAACCCATTTGAACAAAAGAGCACGGTTTAGCGTGAAAAAGCTAGAAACCCCAAGTCCCCCTTTCTGCTTGGAAACTAGCACTTTATCCCAAGAAAACCAACTCATCTTCCTATCCGAGCCTTCTGCCCCATGAAAGAATTTGCATCGAAGAGATTCCAAATTTTTTAACACTCCCTTAGGCACTTTAAAAAGAGACATTTGATATAAAGGAATAGAGCCAAGAACCGATTTAAGAAGGGTCAGTCTACCTCCAATCGAGAAAGTTTTTAGTTTCCACCTGGATAAACGGGACATAATCTTACTAGTAACATCAGTCCATGTTTGAAGTCTCGACATACAATCTCCTACCTTAACTCCCAAGTATGAGAAAGGCGAAGATAAAGTAGAGCACCCAACAATGTTTGCTGCTCTAGACACTTCCTCCAAACCAACTCCTATACCCATTAACTTACTTTTGTGCATATTAATCTTGAGACCTAAAGCGAGAAAAAAACACTTAAGGACGTGAACAATTGTAGCAAGATTAGAATCATTCCAATCCCCTACAAAAACTACATCGTCAGCATAGAATAAGTGAGATAGATGTAGCGAGTCATTAATAGAAATTCTTGAAAAGAGACCAGCCTGAATGACATGACTAAAAGATATATGTAAACTCTCCATAACTAATATGAAAAGGAAAGGGGATAAAGGGTCTCCTTGTTTTAGCCCTTTGAAGAACTGAAATTCAGAAGAAGGACTTTCGTTAATGAGAACAAAACCCATAGAAGACTTAAGGTAACCTTTAATCCACATGCGCCATCGATCTCCAAAGCCAAAATTATATAGAATATCATCTAGGTAATCCCACCTAACTGAATCATATGCCTTCTCGAAATCCACCTTAAAAATCATAGCTTTGAACTTCTTAGATTTACACCAAGATATGAGCTCGTTTAAGATGAACGGCCCATTAAGAACTTGACGGTTAGTAGCGAAGGCTGATTGAATATCACTAATAAGATCTAAAATCACGTAGCACAAACTATTAGCCAATAACTTTGAGATTATTTTGTACACACTTTCGATCAACGTAATCGGCCGAAAATCTTTGACGAGTTTAGCGTCATGCACTTTTGAAATTAAGGCAATGAAAGACGAGTTACATCCCTCGAAAAAGAACCGGTAGAAATAAAACATTTGACGGCCTCAAAAATGTCTTGGTCAAGAAAATTCCAAAAACGACGAAAGAATTCAAACGTGTATCCATCAGGACCTGGATATTTATTTTCCCCACAATCCCATACCGCCTTTTTTACCTCTTCATAAGAAACCTCCCTTTCCAATTCCACCACTTGATCCTTGGATAACACTTTTGGAAACTAAGAAGAAAGCTTAAGACGAAAATGATGGTTTTTGTCAAACCGATTAGCAAAATGCGAATAGAAAGCATTTTTTACATTACCAGGATCATTAACCCACTCGCCGTCCACAAGCACACCTCTAATAGAAAGTTGAGATATTTTCTTATTAAAAATGTCATGGAAGTACTTACTATTTTCATCACCTTCAATAGACCATCTCACCTTAGCTTTTTGGGCGGCTTCCATTGCTTCAATATCATTGATATCACTTAAAGATTTCATAAGGTACATCCGTTAATTAAGATCCTCAATATTTACACCTCCTTGATCTAGTAATCTGTCAATATCAGATAACTTGTTTTGGGTTTGAACTTTCTCCATGTTTCTTCTAGTTTTATTGTCTTTTATCCAAGTACGGATTGTATGTTTTAGGGATTGCAACTTTTTCTTCAAACGGATAAGGCCATTATTATCATAAATATTCATACTCGTCCAAGCTTCCTCCACCATCTTATCAAATCCATCCATTTGAAACCACAAATGAAATAAACGAAAAGGAATTGCACCATAATCCAAATATGTTTTTTCAATAAGATGAGACGACGATCAGAAAGGTGCCTATCCAAACATAAAGCTAAAAGATGTGGAAATAACGTCAATAGCCCGTTTGAAATTAAGAATCTATCTAACTTACTCATTTTTGTAGCCGTTTTATGAGCCTACGTAAATGAGTATCCTCCTAAAGGAATATCCACCAAACCTGCCGACAAAATAAAATTATTAAAAATAAAGGCATCTTGAGAGTTAAATTTGGAACCAAATCTCTCTTATTTGGTACGAACTTCATTGAAATCACCCATTATAATACACTCTCCATTCTAATTTCCTTTCACATGACATAAGTAGTCCCAAAGCATCCTTTTTCCTACTATATCTTGAGGCGCATACACGGATATGATAAGAATCTTAGTACCACTAGGTACCTAACAGCCCGTAATCAACAATAATGAATCGAAGACAATGACATTTTCTTTTACAAAAATTGAAGGCTCCCACATACAAACAATTTCACCAGAATTCCCAAGCGACGGACTTATAGCATAATCAAAACTAAAATTACCCCACAACTTCTTTAAAGTAAACAAATCAACACACTCCGTCTTAGTTTCTTGCAAAGATACAAAATTAACATTATTCTTAGAACATAACTCCCTAACCCACCTTTTCTTAGACTTGTGTCCAAGGCCTTGTATGTTTAAAGAGAGCATGTTCATTTAAAAACAATACTCTCTCATTGAGCACCAATGATAGCTTCAATATTCTCGATACAACCATCCATTTTGTATCCCGTTGCTTGCCTAACTCTTACTATTTCATCCATTAAGTTTAATATAGATCCTCCTTGTGTGTTCCTCTCTTTCTGAATTACTTTCTCCCTCTGTGATGCTACTCCTCCTTTGTTACCTTATGATATTGTTTCATTTACTTCTTTTCCTTCATGTGGGTCATTGTGTGGCGTAACCATAACGTCATTCAGGGGTGTAAACCCAGGGGGATATTGCAGCGTTTCCTCTACAGAATGATTACGTTGTCCCTTATTCTTGTTTTTGTTTAGTAACTCATAAATCTTAAACGGATCTTTAGAGTGCACATTGGTATCTCCCATCTTCTCGTTTGCTTCTTGTAATTCGTGCATATGTTTATCGCCCTTCATACAACTAGACTCTGAGACCCTTTCAACATTACTCTCATTCGCCTCTGAATTACCCTTTTCATGTTCCCCAATTTTCCCTTCCAATCCAACTCTCACAGATTCCTCGTTTGATGAGCTATAATCCATTTTCTCTTCCTAAAATATTGGAGTCCATCCCTTCACTTCTTTTGCACGAATCCAGTACATTTTGCCTTGAACTATTACTTTAAATGTTTCGAGAATGAATGATGTTTCTTTCGTCTTAACACATAATCTCTTTCTGAATTCTCCGTATCTAAGACTTCTCCCCATTTAGATCATATCTTCTTAAACATGTTTGTGGTCCTAGCATGCAACAGAATCCCTTCTATATCCACCCAAACAACTCTTTCGTCGCTGATAAACTTTGGATTGGCTTGGATTAAAGACGTAAACCACGATCCAACCCCAATATGCTTATGAAATTTTTGCTTTGCATCCTCAGAAGAAAACTCAATAAGGACCCAGATACCTCCCAAATACGATAATTTCAAATCATAAAACCCCTCCTTCGCTAACAGAAAATATAAATTAGGTATGGAACCAAAATCTTTAACCTTGCCCATCAAAGATAGCTTTCGGTCATTTTCGAGGATGCGTGATTCATCGAGGACAAGTGCAGGTGAAGAATTTAATTCTGAAACAGGATCCGTCTTCCCCTTTTTAAGAATCGACACATAAGATCTCCTTTGATTACTCGCGTGCATACCATTAGGTTGAGCATTAAAATTAAAAGAAGGCCTCTGATATCTAACTACATTTGCGTGTAAACGTAATCGTCCATTCCATATAGTCGATAGGTTCTCCACCAATCTATCTATGTAATCAACCTTTATAAATCTTACAAACGCAAAACATTTACCTGCTTTGGATTTACGATTTGGAATGAAAACATCAATAACTTTTCCATATTGTTCACAAACCCTCCATAGATCACGAAATGTAAAGTGATCCGGAAAATTGGTAACAAAAATCGATTTTGAAATTTGTTGAGTCTGATCTTCCTTTGATTGTCGATTATACCAAGCCCGATCTCCCATCATACAAAACAGATTGCTTTAGAATAATGAAGAAGGAATTTTTTTAAGAACAACGAAACCCTAAGATAATTGGGTGAATGTTAATTGACCATGAGAGAAAAGAATTCTTTAATTATTAATTGGTTGGATAGTTACTGGAGAAAAAAAGATTTGGAGATGACGCCATTGGAGAGGGGTAAAGAAAGGGTTTTTTAATGTAACAATAAGCGGGCAACTTGTCTGCTTTCTTTTGCTTTTAGCAATCACTTTATCTACTATTCAGCTTCAAAGGCCAAATACGAACACATTTTTTCATCTTAAAGGAAAGGAAAGCAGACAAATTACTTGCTTTTTGCAGCAAGCATCATTTCCCCATTATACCCGTTTTCTAACAACCATATTTTAGTCGTACCTAATAACCAAATTTACAAAAGAGCACATACTTTTTCTCTTCATTTGGTGTTTGTTGGTAAGATTCGAACTTTGCACCCTCCTCTTTGTTAAGAGACTCAAAGTTACCAACTAAGCCCCAAACGACCCTAAGTTATATATCCTTCATTTTTATTACATAAATTATAAAGATCCAATTTAGTATCTCACAAATACCTAAACATGAAAACATCCTACAACCAGTAAACAACATAATCAGTCGACAGAACCAATGCCTCATATTTTAAGAGTCATGGCGAAGTTATAACGTTTTTTTCGGCGTGACTAAAGTGACACAAATATTCATAAATATGTATTTATATTATATTTCATATATATCGAGTTTACAAAAAATGTTATGCATAAAGAATAAAATCACGAAACTATCATTGTATGTAATCTTCTTAATTTCTTTCAAAAATCCCAAATACCAGACCCGAATTGCGATTATCCGACCCATATACGTGGTATTCATAACCTCATAACAAGATTACTTAAAAACGCCTAAAAAAGGCGTCAGGCCTCGCGCCTTATCACGTCTCATCTCGCGTCACGTTTAAACCCGATGCTTAAAAATCTATTTCGTAACGTAAAGGTAATGACTCGTGTCTTAGCGACGCCGTTCAAAACCCAAACCCATCATAAGTCACATAATTCTTTCTTTAATATTTTTCTTCTTAAATTATTTGATTAAACGGTTAGTCGGCCCGCCCAAATTATATACCACAAGTTTTTCTTTTATTCTTTATGATAGAAAGCCGTTGTTGTAGCTTTATTAATCCGTTTGATCATACTTGGATATTGAGCAAAATCTTAAACAGTCGAAATGACAGTCACATGTAAAAAATATAACCAAAACACAAAAAATATATGAATTTAGCTAAAAATCTAGTCTATATATAAACAAAACAATGTATATCAGACAATATATTACGTACTAGTATAAGTTTATAACGTGAAAACTTTAGTTCTTTAGAAATATGTCACCGTAATTAAGTTTTATGAGTGTTTCAACTTAGTCCACTCTTCAAAACTAATTGTTTTATTTTTATGTAATTTTTTAAAATTCGCGTGCTTAAAGTATTCATATATGCATTAACATGTTGAACATTGATTTTAAACACCACACTTTGAATATAACTAGTTCCAACGAGATAATGCACGACTAAACATAAATAATAACCACAAAATAATAACAAAGTTTCAGAAGTGTTTTGTTCAAGTCACTTTAACTAATATATAAATTACACAAAAATAGAACAATGTTGATACTTTAACACTGTGTTCTCGGGTTCTTATTAAGAGGGGAAAGAAATGAATGTGTAAGTGTAAGGAGTGGATAGTAAGGAGTGGTAGAAAAAGTAAAAATTGCTTGTGTTCTTTAGTTGTATAAATAAGAGAGGAAGTAAAGATAATAATAAAAAACATGACCATTTTGCCCTTATGTTCGAATGAAAGAAGACAATATAATATAAATTTTAAAGATATTTTAGTAAATATGTGTTACATATCTTTTTTCCACTCACTTTCACCCTAAAAATAGGGTGAAAGTATTCATTAGCAAAAAGCATTACATACCTCTCACTTTACTTCATAACCTTTCCAATTACGTTGTCTAAAAATTCTTAAGAACGCACATAAATTTTAGTTTCTTCCACTTCCTTTCACTTTCTTCTCTAAAATTATCTTGAGAACAGAGTGTAAGTGATTTTAATAATCAAAATAAAGTTAAACTGATTAAATCGAAACAAATATCAAACTTAATTGCTATTTAGTAATTTTCACCATGATTCTTTCAACTAGAAACTTTGAAATAGCTTACTCTTTTTATAAATTCGCGTGATACGGTGGCATGTACTTTGTAATCAAAATTTTTGGCGAACGATATTTTTCGATTACATGTGTTTTTTATAACAACTTTACGCATGACGAAAATTTTAGAGAATAACTTTATCGTACATCATTTAATTTTAAAATGTCAAATAATGTGTATTATGATGCAATAACGATACAAAAATGACAATTAGTATTACGGGCTTGTACAATATGCATATAAGTGTGTATAACTTAAAATACAGAACCCTTATATTTTGTTATACGTAGTATATGAGTATATCCTATTAAATAAAAATAAAAATAATTATATTCTAAATCACCCAAAGAAAGAAAGAGAAAAACACATTACATAAACGACTTATCTATATTCCTTTTCTGTCTCTTTTATCTCATATAAGATTAAAAAAACACACATCTCATCCAAAAAGCAATTTGGGCGCATTGCTACGGCGGGTACACTATGACGATTAACTGGCGAAATAAAAAAGAATCTGATCTCGATGAGGCCATGTTCACCCGTTTTTATCGATTCCGATGGGTCCTCTCCGGTTTGTCTTTGGACGATTTTAATTGGCTAGCCGAACCAACGGTGACTTCGGTTCCTGGTTGAACCCGTTGGTCCGATCCGGTTTTCAAAACTATATGCATCATCATTTTAAGGAGACATCATATGTACGCTTTTGTAGATATATGCTTTTAATTGTTGTATAATGTGAATATATGAGTATTTTAATTTTAATTATGCTTTAATTATATAAAAAAGGAGTATTAATTATGTTTGTATATTTTAATTGTCAAGTTTTAATTATGTTTGTATAAGTTGTACACTATGCATAAACGTGTGTAAGTTGAAAGTTCAAGATCACTAAAAGTATAAAGATATTATGCTTTATCTATACTACATTATAAAGCATTTTCCACATATTCTTGAAAAAGTAGGAATTAAAAGTTGAAACTATCTAAGAAAACATTGTATCACATTAAAATCGTATGGAAGCATTAAAATCATATTTATGGAAACATTGTAGACAAAAAGTGAAAAACTTAAAAATGTACAAGCTTTGAAAACTAAATGTATAAGCCACCAAAGTGATTAATGGGTTAATTATGGAAGAGATTAATAGGCACATTTAATTTGGTCATGTAACCACTAATTCTTAGGAGGCTAATTATGGAAGAAATTAATGGGCACATTAATCTCTTATAATTTCCATTGACTATAATTTGGATAAATCCCTATATATAAGGATCACAATTGTATGGAAAAACACACAGAAACATAAACACTTATTCTTCTCAATATCCAGCTTCATCACATTCATACTTTTTTACTTTCGTTTTGATTCTCAGTTTTAGATACCATGTTATACGTATCATCGTAAACCACTTCTACCATATTTTCATACTAATTTATTCATTATCTTTGTCATATTTTATTTCAGCCACCGTCTGTCGCCATAAATTTTCGTCGCCGGAAACGAGGTCGCCTCCGGGAATCGTCGCCGGAAACGAGGTTGCTGTCAGAAACTGCTGCCACCATATCTACTGTTGTAAGTTCTTTTTTAAGTTTTTAGGCTTTTTGTTTATCTATACTACATTATAAAGGTTGTATCACCCATTCTTGAATTCTGGAAACTCTTGAATCTTGAAATGTTAAAAGTAGAAATACATTTTAGGAAATGTTGACATTCATTCTTGAAAGTCTGAAAGTCTGTAATGTAATTTAGGCGATGTTAGACAACCTTCAAAGTCTACACGCATATGGCTACATAATTTAGAAAATGTTGACAACCTTCAAAGTCTACACTAAATGTTTGTAATAACTTTGACACATTCAAGTGGGTTTGAATGCATTAAATGACCACATTTAATTTGGTCATTTAACAACTAATTTTTACAGTTATGGAGACTAATTTGGTCATGTAACCACTCATATGTTTTTTTTATATTTCGTTAGCGTTTTATTAGCGATTTTTCTTTCATGTTTTCTAACGATTTTTATTCTTTTAATATGAGTTTCTTTATTGTGCTTTTAAATTTACAGCTGCGGCCTGAAATTGCTATTTTGGTGGCTGGAATTTGCTTTTGCTAGTCAGAATCTGAAGTTTGTAGGAAACGTTTAAAATGATATGGTATGTAATTTTTTAAAGCGACGTTTATATTATTGTCAATTAGTTGTGTAGATGGGTTGGTGGTAACTTTAGATAGTATTATTTTAACTTTCTTGTGTAAAGAGTTTAAATATATAATTTGTTACGGGAATTATATTTATCTACTACATATAAAGCATTTAGTCTTATTTCTTTAAATTTTAACATTGTTGAAAAAAGTATTTTAGCCATTTCTTGAAATTTTAACATTGTTGAAAATAGTATTTTAGGAAATGTTGAAAAACTTAAGCTGAATATCGCATATTACAACCGTTTGCAATTACATTTTGATATTTTCACGTTCTATTTTAAACTTTACACGAAACACTTACCACAATATCGCATATCATTAATTGGCTTCTGGTATAAATGTTCTTTTTTCTTAAGTTGAATTATCGCATGTTACATCCGTTTGCAATTATATTTTGATCTTTTCACGTTCTATTTTAAGTGTTACACAAAACACTTACCACAATATCGTATATCATTAATTATCTACCGTTAAGAATTTCCGCCACCACGCGAGGATACTCGTCTAGTAAGCAGTTAAGATGTATCTTTTTGTTTTAAAAAACTTATGATGTACATCATTTGATGCCGATACTACAGATCTTTTAAGCTAATAACGAAAATTTAAATTACTTTGAACCAAAACAATGGAGGTTCATATGCGGAATTCACATTATTATCATTTATTTGTGCCAATTGAAAGATTAATGTCTTTTAAATGTCTATGCTACTTATAAAGACATTTTTAAGCATTAAAATTTTCAAATTTGATTTTTCAATATTTATATATAATGTAAACTTTTTAATGTACGAGGTTGGACGACACCCGTGCGATGCACCGGGGCTGAGTGTGTGTGAAAAACCATCAAAATGGAACTGGAATGTATGTGCAGTACCTTGTAACTCTTTTAGAGTAGATGGAAGATGGTAAAGATCTTTGTCGGGTAGTTCAGCGATGAGTTCATTACAGTCCATTGTCAAGGAATTTGCTTGAACACTAAAACATGTCAGGGATATAGTTGTTGTCCCGTCACCTATAATTGCCTTAAAATAATAGCTGTAGACATATGTAAGTTAGGATATATTTACCAATTATATTTGCCTTCATAAATGGCGCTTTGTCACATTAGTGAATCCTATTGTATAGAAACCGTCATTTGTGTCTAATTGTTGATTGCGTAATGTTTATGTAAATGCCCTATTTTATTAGATAGTGAATCAATAAGGATGGACATACAACAAAGATAAGCGGTTGTGCGTTCCGTGCTTGGTCAAACACAAAACACCAAAAAAAATCATCGAGATTACAAAATTAGTATATAATGATATCAAGAGATCTCGACCTCGAACAAAAGCAAATAGATTAAGTCCCGTCACGGTTTTAGAATCTTAGCTTTCACAACCTTTACGAACAATCATTTCCCTTTTAAATGTATCATCATGAGAGAAATGTAAGTTCTTATTTTGTTGCATAACATGTTGAGAGATCTTAATACAATAAAAACAATGATTTGAAAAAAAATAAGTTCAGAAGTAATATCCATTATGAGTATAAGCACAAATTCGATTAATTTGATTGTTAAGGAACTAAATCAAATTCAAATGAAATAAAACAGTATCCAGGTTCCTAATTTATTATACAAACTGAATAAAAAAAAGGTTAAACCTTGTTACATGCCAATTATATTTAGATACAATGTGTTTTATTTGTGGAATTGGATTTTGTTTAGGCACAAAATCCATCTCGAATTTGTGTATTTACTGAAGATCACAGACAGACATCTATTTTGATAGTATTACTTATTAGTCTTTTTACATCTTATTCCAATGTCTTGTCACACGTTTATGTTTATCAAATAATCTAATAACCCAAGTTTACTACGAATGATCAATTGAGTCGCCTGTAGTGAGCTAAGTTGAGCCTGTATTAGACCTTTTTCACCGTGTCAGGTGTCAAAGTTGCCCCATACACTTTAATACAAATATATCACACATATGTGAAGCTATCCCAAAAGGCAAAAAAAGTGCTTAACAAAAGTCTTATTATCTTTTTATTTCTCAATTTTTAAATAATATAATAACCATGTATGATTTATGTAACTAATGAATAGATAAAACTCCAAGCAATTAACAGATATTTATGCTATACCAAGTGTCAAAACATGTTGCCTCTCATATAATTTCCCGGCTTCAAATCACGCCAGGTGGCGTGGAACGCATTTCTCTTTTATTACTTTCTCAGTTTAGAATTGTTCTATATCTACTTTTGTGTCAACCATCGATAGTCAATGACCAACTATACGCCGACTTGGCTTTTCAGAACACAACTGTATTAAACATGTAAACTGAAGGACAAAAGGTAAATTATATACGTTATAGTAGAGCTTGGATTAACAATTGAAAGTTCACTGTTTAATTGTACTCATATGTAGAGTTCGAGAAATACATAAAACTTAATATTTGGAGAAAGTAAGAAGTAGATTACAGAAAGCTTGGTATGTTTCTTTGTTTTCCTTTCACACTTTGGCATAATAAATGGACGTGCTTTTGCTGATTCTACTGCTACCAAACGACTACTTCTGCAAATAGATAATGCAAGCAAAGTATATCCAAAATATACAGATCATGAGCTGAGCATGTGATTAGTCATTAGAGCTTATGAGCAGTTGTGTTATTTAGCCTTGGATTACGCCTGAGTAATCAAAATGTCAAGATGGATGTTGGAAACAAGAAAAGTATCGGTCACTTCCAAGTTGTAATAGTCTTAGCTCGTAGTTTGTTATATGATTAGTCTAGTAAGCTAGTCTGGCCCAAGGCCCATGGAAAGCCCGTTAAGGCCCATGGTCGGCCATGTATGTAGGATATATACCCTCTCCATGCCTTGGAGAGGGTGGTTGGTTGTTTTCATTTCTTATTTTCACACACATAATATTATTATTATCTTTCTCTCTCTAGAAACTTTCCAACCCACTTCTCTCTCTAGTTCTTGCATAATATTAAAGATTACTAGTATTCTTCAATTGGTATCAGAGCCATTGAGTGGTGTGTTTAATTTTTGTGTTTGTCTTTTGATTTGTGTTCAAAACCTTTACAAATAGCAAAATCTTGATTTAAAATTTTTCGGCTTAAAAACCTTAAAGTTGTCATTTTTATTGTTCCTATAGGGTTAGTAACACTAGTTATACAAGATTTTTTGTAAAAACCCAATCAAAAAATGTGTCTTTTTGAGTTTTGAAAATTAGGGTTTCATCTCAGTTACACCCGAACTAGTCCTGTCTGTTGGAACCGAACTAGAAGATCGAACGAGTTAACCGAACGAGTTGTTTTAGTTGTAACTGAACGAGTTGTTTTAGTTGTAACCGAACGAGTTGTTTTAGTTAGAACCGAACGAGTTGTTTTAGTTGTAACCGAACGAGTTGTTTTAGTTAGAACCGAACGAGTTGTTTTAGTTGGAACCAAACGAGTTGTTTTAGTTGTAACCGAACGAGTTGTTTTAGTTGTAATCGAACGAGTTGTTTTAGTTGGAACCGAACGAGTTGGTTTAGTTGTAACCGAACGAGTTGTTTTAGTTGGAACCGAACGAGTTTTCATCAGTTGGAACCGAACTAGTTTCTTTAGTT
>BQNB010137554.1:0-17832 GCA_026074375.1 Tanacetum coccineum
TCAACACTATATATAGAGAGGATTTCACACAGTTAGATCTATCTAGAGTAGGAGTAGGAGTAGGGTAATTAGCTTATTTATAGTTTAATGTTCTTATTTTGATGTAATTTCTCTTTTCAAAGCAATGTAATCTCGTTTCATTAATGCAATTCAGTTTTTCTTAAATTCTGTCTTTTAATTCAGTTTTACTCTTAAGCTTTTAAATATCAAAATGTGTTTGGATTTCATTTAAGCCAAGATCATAAGCTCTTTTACCTTAAAAGTCAGTAATAAATCAATTTAATCTCTCTTATAATAGTGTTTCATTTAAAATCACCATCATTACCTTTGCTTATTGTGGATTGCTTAATATGGGATGATAAGCCAAAAAGGGAAGGGCTTATTGGACTTTTACCAGCTCATATAAATAAGTTGGAGCTTGTAGAATAGCTCTAAGAGCATTTAGTCCTTGTTTTGATCAAAGGACAAAGGTTAGTCTTCTATTTCACATTTTTAGCTTATTTTATGCATTTGCTTATTTTACTGCTTAATTGTGCTTATTCTGCTTTAATATTGCTTATTCAGTTTTAATGTTGCTTGTTTGATTTAGTTTAAAGCTTTTCATCAATTGATTTTAAGCATTTCTTAGTTTTGATAAAATCAGTCTCAAAAATCCAAAAATATGCATTTTGTTCTGACTTATTGTTAAGTGCTTTATTTTCTTATTTTATTGCTTAAATGTCTTTCAAAAACCTTATACTAAATCTGTTTTCATGTTTTACAAGTTTTTATAATCTGTTTTTGGTTTTTAAGAAAATAAGGGTGTGTTTGGTTTAGGCAGTATTAACTAAGGTTAAAACTGTTTGATCATACATAATTTTTGATTCTTAATCCTTAAGCTTTAATTCAGTAAATTTAGAAGTTTTTATGATATCAGACGTAGATTTATTAAGATTTGAGGTTTCATTCATAAGTTTTCATGTCTACTGAATTTAGAGTTCATTAAGGTACTGATTTGGTGTTTTAGTGTTGTAATGCTTTAGAAGTTTAGGATTTATGGTTTGAATGATCTTTTTACTACATTAGGATTAAGTTTAGTGCCTTATAGAATTGCCTTTTGAGTCTTAGTCATAAAATAATTAAAACTACTAGTTCTAAGTTTCTTCAATGTCAGATTTCATAGGATCATTAGAGGATTAGGATTTAGTTTAATCTGTTTTGTTATTGATGTTTTGAGTTCATTAGAGGTTAGTGTTTAGCTTTTTGAGGTTTTGGATAATTTGGATTAACTTTTGCCTTGGGCATTTAGCCTTAAAAGTGCATGCAAAACCACCAAAAAGCCAAAAATAGAAGTAGTCTGTCATTTTCAGCTTGTTTTTCCTAGCTTATTTATTTTTCTAGTTTGTTTAATTTTTGCTTATTTGTGTCATTAGCTTATAGTATTTTATCTGTTTTTAGATTTTAGCTTTTTCTTAGTGCTTATTTGTTCTTAATCTTGGTTTAAAAGTTAGTCATAAGTCTTTTAAAAGTCTTTTTCAGTCTGTTGTCTTAGTGGCATTTATAAGTTTTCACCTTATTTCCTTTGCTTATTAGTAGTCTTAATTGCTTATTAGGTTTAGGTTAGTATCTGTTTAAGCTAATTTTGTTTTACTTTTAGCTTATTTAGTTTCAAAAGTCAAAACAGTTTTAACTTAAAACCTATCAGTTTTAAGCTAAACTGTCAAATTTAGAATGGCTTTTTCTAGCTTATTTTTTAGTTTTGTCAAAAAGTCTCTTTATTAAAGTTTCTTAATTTTGCTTAATTTCTAGCAAAAAAAATATTTTTTTTCAAAAAGGAAGTCACAAGACTCGAACCTGTGACCTCCTCCTTAACATACCAACACCTTTACCAACGTGCCCCGGGGTCTTTTTCATAAGACCCTTGCTCCATTAATTCTTTATACCAGATTTAGTGTTGAGCTTATTGAGCTTTTTGAATTTTCACAGCTTATTGGAATAAGCTATGAATTCCATTTTTCTTCCTAAACCTTTATTATTAGTTTAAGAACTTTTTTTATTTTTTTTTATAATTTTCAATTTTAGTTTAATATTTTTAATTAAGTTTTTAGTTTAAAAAGCTTTAAAATTAGTTTTAAAATAATAAAAATACAAAAAAATATTTTTTCTTTTTCTAAAAATTAATTTTATCATTTTAGCTTAGAAAATTTTCATTTTGAGTTTTTAGTTCTATTTTGTCTTATTTAGTTAATTAGTTTGTTTTAATTTTCTTTTATTGTTCTTAAATGTCGTTAAATTTTTAAGTTGCCTTTAATTTCTAGTTTAGCGTGCCTTTTTGTGCTTTCCCTTTGCGTTATTAGTTTTAGAATTCAAATCCAAAACTTAAATGATAATCAAGCTCGATTCGCGACATGAACGTGAATTTCCATTCACCTCTCACCGAGGAGAACGATACCCGTGTTGATTACTTATTATTCTTTCCTAAGAATAATTTGTATGAAAACCAAAATGGCGCCGTTGCCGGGGAGAGGTGTAGCGATTTTTACAGGATTGTTCGTGTTCAAGCCTTGAAGATCCTTTCCCAGTGAAAGTTTTCATTTTATTCTATATAAAAACACAAAAATATTTGACACTTCTATTCTTATTTTCTTTTATTTTAATATTGAAAATAACCGTTTGTTAATTGTCGTTTCGGCTCATCTTTAGTTAACAAACTATAAGAGAGGTATAAGGAGGGTCGATCCTACAAACTTCGACTCGAAAGGAGAAGGTTTTTAAAAAGCTTCGCGCTTACCCACTCCTCCGCTTTTTTGTGCGTTTTCTAGAGAGCTATCGTGCACTTTTGACTTTCGGTTACCAAAAATATTTTTCTTTCTTATTTTTATTATTTCTTTTCCTTATGTATTATTTGAAAAATCTATAAATATTCTTCTCTATCCTCTTATTCGTTTAATTCTTATTCTCTTTACTACCTTTCTTATCCGATAAATTTCAACATGTCTTGGTTATTCAAGGTCTCGTGGTTGTGAGTCCGTTTAAGGGGTGAAATTATCGGCGTTGTACCAATGTGAGTTTTGGAGACGAGTTTGTCCGTAACCCCGATCCCATTTCAAATGATGAAACACCTGATTTTTCCTACCCACCTTCACAGCCCCAAACATCTTCGTTCGACCAATTTCATTGTTTTGGGTGTGGAGATCCGTTAGAAGATGGTATACGTTGTCAACTGTGTACTTGCAGGTGGTGTGGATATAATCTTAACGGAGGATTTTGTTTGTTTTGAGCTTTAAGAAATGGAAATTCATCCATTGATGCTCCTAATCCAAACTCTTTCAATGATCCTCCAAACAGTTTTCCACTCACCTCCACACCCCCATAACATCATTACTCTTGTGAATTATGTGGAAACGACGCTCATTATGGTTATGATTGTCCTCTACGGTGCTGCTTGTCTATGAGCATGAATCGGGCTACGATAATTTTTATCCACAAAATTCACCGAGTTTTCCACAACAATATCTTAATTATGAAAAATGTGGAGGTCCTCATGAAGATTATCAATGTCAACCGTGGCATCAAAACTACTCTGAGCTTAACCCTTGCTATGATTCTAATTCTTACGGTTTTGACCAATCCATGCAGTATTCCATCAATCATCAACCTCAGAGTATTCAAGAAGACCTTAATCAGCAAAGGATGAATGATGTTCTTAAAGCTGTGCAATCCTTGGTTGAAAAGTTATGTCAACAAAAGCAGGCAACTAATCTTAGTACTCATACTCCCGAGCCTTCGCGACATTTCAATTCTATTTGCTATGATGACGATGATGACGAGGAGAGTATTATTCCTTTAAATGAAATTACTTCTCAAATCTTCTGTCTAATGTTATCACACCCGTCTTACCGACTATGGAGCCCAAGGACTCTCTCAGTATGGGGGATGAGCATCTTAGCACTATTCCTAAAAAGGAATCGGACGAATTCATAAATTCTAGTGTTGAGGACCTTGTCCCAATCCCAAGTGAGTCCGAGGATACACCCGGGAGTGATAGTGAGTGTAATGATTTCTCTCCCATTAACATTCCTGAAGGAAAATCCGTGACTTTCTCTAACCCATCTTCGATTTAAATGATGATTTTACTTCTAGTGATGACGAGTCACTATCCGATGAGGACGTTCCGGAAGATAATGTTAAAATTTACTCGAACCCTCTTTTTGTTTCATGAGAATATAGCCGATTGACGAAAATTCTCGTTTTGAAGAGGTTTAGAGAACATCAAGAGTAAAGACTCTTATTTTTGCAAACCTATGAGACAGGCTTTGCTTTCCACAACCTCCTTTCCAAGCTTAATGAGGATGAGTGTTTTGACTCGGGTGGTGATTTCATTTTGGAAGAAATAGAACTGACTTATTACAAGTGATTCCATTCCACCGGGAATTGATGATGCCGACTTTGATTCGGAGGGAGACATTCTTCTACTCGAGAAGTTATTAAATGATGATCCATCATCTCCTCTCCCTCCGAAAGAACATAATTTTGAGGAACTTAAAGTAATAAAATCAGACGTTTCTACGGATTTTGAGGACGATTATTATGACTCGGAGGGAGACATAATCTATCTTGAGAGTTTGCTTATTAAGAACACTATTCCTAATCTCCCCCCCGAGGAGTTTTTAGATCATGACCCAAGAAGCTTAAAGGATGAACATGATAATGATAATTTAAAGAGTATGGTCAAAGTTTTTGACCCCGGATTCCATATTGCCCTCCGACAAAAGTGAGGTACCTTTGAGATCAACATTATCTTTCCCTCACATATGTTATATGAATCTTCCTTCCTCATCTTACTTATTCTGTGGATTCTTCTCTTCCTCTCTCCCCCGGGAGTGAGGATATTATTTTTGACCCCGACATCTCCACTTTTCAATTTTCTTCTCTAGAACCGATGGCATCTCATCAGAGTGGAACTTTCATGTGCTTCAATGTTTATCTAAACATTTTGAATGAAATCCGATGGAGATTTTTCTCTTCCACAATGGGGGGTTTTCGTCCCTAATATCACAATGATATGGGGAGAGTCAAGCTAGAGACTCGCACAAAAACAAGCGCTTCTCGGGAGGCAACCCATGTTTTTATTTTCTTTTTCTATTTTCTAATAAGTGTGACGTGAGGAGGCTCGCCTCTTCCTTTCTCGTGTTTCGTGGTTTGTGTTTTATGTCCAGGATTGCCTGGATTTTGAAGACTCTCGTGCTCGTGGTTTTGTCCATCGTTCACTCGATCTTCGATCCTTTGCACGCTTATATATGGGAATCCGATATCCTAGATCTTATTGATTAACTTTTATAATATTACATAATTAATAACGACTTAGACTTACGTAGAGACCCTTTAAACATTGAGGACAATGTTTAGTTCTAGTATAAGGGGGGTATCTATCGATTTGATCTTACTTGCATTTTCTTTGTCTTTACGTAACCCCGTTTTGCCACCAAAATTTCAAAAATATTTGATTTTATGCCAAAATTTAAAAAATTTCAAAAATAAAATAAGTATTTTGACAGAAATAACAAAGATTTTGACATTTTCAATGGGAGTAATAGAATAAATTTTGGACTTGATAGAGCATAGTTGCGCTCTAGCTTGCCACCTTAACCTATATAAAAAAAAATAAATAAAAGCTTTTGCTAGTCTTTTATACAAGAAGCTTTAAAACGCGAATTCTAGCTTAAAAAAGCCAAGAGTTTGCAAGTTTCCATAATAGACTTTAAATATGCAAAGCTTGATTTTATTAGACTAAGCATTCACGGATCTTTATATTAAAGATTTTAAATTTGCGAAGAACGAGAAATGATAGAGTTGAATATAAGTTGGATGCTAAGCAAGGATTAGTTGAAAATCTTAAGAGCTCATAAGTGTAATTTATGGCTTTTCCTCCCCGGTCTTTTAACCGACTAATAATACGTGCTCTTTTTAGAAATTAGACAAGTTAGTGGTTTTATCACCCTTGAAAGTTCTTTAAAAATAACATTTTTAAACTTTTTAGTCTTAGTTTAAATTTATACTTTAATTTTCTAAAAAGAAAATTTCTCTATATACCGTGGTAATGAAATGTGTTAAAAAAAATTATAAATAATATATATAATAATAATACCATGTCAGATTACTGCTCATGGCGTGCTCGCATACCGATGTGACAGATCCTTCATATAAGGCAACGGTTCCGAAGCCGAATAAGACAACTGGATCATGGTCGATTCGCCGCCCGATTGACATACGTTTAAAAGGGTGGAGGTTAATAAAGTATAATAATATTAATGTAAGTTGTAATGTAATACTGGAATGATTGAATAAATATAAGGAAAATCCCCTCTTTTTCTAAAATTTAAATATGCTTTTGAACTAAGACTATTTCGTTTTAAGTTTTGGTCTTTCTAAATGAAGTATTAGTTTAACGGGAAACCTAAGAGTTTTTAAAACCGAAGGTCCATGAGTTTTGATACTATTCTCTGTGGGGTGTCAAAATCCTGGTCACCTAAGCCGGTCTCGGCTGGGATGTGCCGAGAAGAAAGTCGCTACATGAAATGATCTCGCCTTTAAAATCATAATTCTTGGGTGGAAACTTACATTTAGAAGGATTACAACTTTCTTAAAATGTCGATTGGATGGTTGAAATTCGAAATGAGCACATACACATTTATAGATATTTATCCATCGGGAGTGAAAAGTTAGTCTAGGCTTACACAAATTGCAAATATGAGTAGTGTTAGCATCTTAACTTGTATTTAACAATGATTTTCCTTTTTAAGCTTGGGTTTTGACGGCGGGTGAAAATCGAGGACGATGAATGTTATCCTTTTTGGACGCTATTTAAAGTGTTTTCGTGTTCCGTGATCCTAAAAAGTAATAATAAATAATGAAAGTTGAACATGTTGTCACTTGTGAAAAAAAAATATGCATAAAAAGAAGTGGTAAAATAGGGCGTTTCAAAACTAGTTATTTCTTAATCCCCTTAGATGAATACTTAGCTACTTTTCAAGGTAATTAGTTTAAGGGGTTTGAAAACTTTTGGTTTTAAGCCATGTAATTTATATCATTGCGTGAGACAACGACAATTGCGTAGTATGGGTGATTTTGATAGGTCTTTAAAACACATATCATTTATTGCTTAATATTAAGCTAAAAAGACCAATAATAAATGAAAACGGTATAAAAATGCATTGTATACGTTTGTATTGTGAATTGTGTTTTGCAGGTACAGATATATCACAAAAGGACAAAAAAAACAAAGCAAAAAACGAACAAACTAAGCACGGGAATGGAAAGAGCGTGGGAAACCAAAGCCGAAAGCATATTCATTTTAATGGCCAACCCCGTACCTATTTATTTGTGGGGGGTTCGGTCCGCCCATGAAACCTTAAAATATTAAAATATAAGTCCAAACCCATTTCATATCTATTTCTAGCTAAATGAAGTCAAAGCCCAAACCAGGATCCGGTCAAAATGATATAACACTCGGGTCAAATTTACTATTTACTTTTCCTCCCACTTCACCCTGCAACTAATTAACCAGGGTAACTCCACAAATCCACTCGTTCCCATCCCTTTTAGAAGCCTAAACCTGACACGTCTGACTAATTAAACCACGTTGGCAATCCTGAGCTCTCTCATTGGTGGACTAGACGTGTACATGATCCAAGGGTGCTAAAGATGGATTGGAAGATCAAGGGCTAAGGATTAAAGTTGGGACGCTCCTCCTCACATCTAGAATCATCTATTGCCTGCTATAAATAGAGAGGCCAATCAACAGTGAAATCATCAGGTAGAATAGTTTAGAATTATGTAGTTTAGCTTTTTGAATGAAACATTAGCTTATTATCATTATGTAATTTTCTTTTCAAAACTTGTAATCTCTTTTTCAATCAATAAAGTTTAGTTTTTCAGTTAATTGTGTTTAAATTCTTTTTACTGTTAATAATGCTATTTTGTTTAGATGTGTTTAAAAAAATCTAATAACCCAAATAGCTCATTACCTTTTAACTATTGCTCATTTCAGCTAAGCCTCCACAAAGCTTACTGAATAACCATTTCACTCATAATACCTCAAAGAAAGTTCATGCTATAAGCTTTTGGATGATACCCAGATCTGGATGGGCTTATGGGTTTTACCAGCTTGTTTTTAACAAGCTAGAGCTTGTAGATAAGCTCTTAAGAGCAAATAAGTCCTTGTTTAAGCAAAGGACAAGGTACATTCTTTTACTCTTTTCTTAAGTTTAAGTACTGTTTAGCTTATCAATCTACTAATTTTAGCTAATTCCATTGTGTAAGTTGTCTTAATCTGTTCTTATTATATCTTAATTTTTTTAAGTCATAGCTGAAAAGAAATTAAGATTTGAGTTTTTTAGAAGTTTCAGATTAAAACTGTTTGAATTAAGTAGTTAATACTTTACTATTAGTATTATCTTATTTCTAAGCGTATGAATTAGTAGAT
This sequence comes from Tanacetum coccineum, assembly GCA_026074375.1. Lineage (NCBI taxonomy): Eukaryota > Viridiplantae > Streptophyta > Magnoliopsida > Asterales > Asteraceae > Tanacetum > Tanacetum coccineum. The sequence goes on from BQNB010137554.1 coordinate 8,465, forward strand.
CGGGCTTATTTGTTTCTATTTAAGCTTAGATCTTCATCTGTTTTTCCAATATTGGAGCTTATCTTAATTTGTTTAGCTTAAAGATAGATTTTTAAGGTTATAAAGAGTGTTTTGGGTATTGAAAGGAGTTGTTTGGAAGCAGTCCTTAACGATTAGTTAGACTGCTAAGGTTATTTTTAGGGATCAAAATTAGTTTTCAAAAGCTCTTATCAAGTCTAAAAATAAGTATTAATAAGTTTAGAATAAAAAGTTTTTGGTAAGTTCTTAGTTAGCCTTTATCTTTTATTCCAAGTCCTGCTAAACCAAAGGAACTTAAAAATGCTTATTGGTTGGATTCCTAAAAATTTACTAAGTGTGGTTACTTTCATGCTTAAAATGGACTAATTATGCATCAATCTAAATCTGTTTTGAGTTGATTTACTTAGGAATAGCCTTTCAATCATTTGAGACCAAATCCAGTTAAGTAGAGTTCAATATAAGAAAGCTTGGATTTGCAGGTTAATAGAGGTTAGGATCTAGCTTAATTTTAATTATGTTTGATTTTATTTAGCTAATTTTAGTTTGTTTAAAATCTGATTCATCCTTTAGAGTGTCAAAGTAATTTAGAAGCTCAAAGTTAAGCTGCAAGTAGTCTCAAAAAACCATAAATAAGTAGTGTAGACTGCCAATTTTATTTCCCTCTTTTCTAGTTTATTTCTTATTCATTTTGCTTATTTTTAGCTTATTTGATTTAATAGAGTGTAAGACTAAATCTGTTTTGAGTTTTTAGTTTTTCAATTTGTTTTTTGAGCTTTATTTTAAGCTGCAAATTAGTCTTTTCATTCAAAAAATCCCAAGAATAGTAGTGTGTCTGTCATTTTCTTTTGCCCTTTTTCTAGCTTATTTCTTTTCCTCTTTGCTTAATCCTAGCTTAATTGTGTTCTTTGAGTTCCAATTTCTATTTGTTTCCATGTTTTAGCTTTTAGCTTTTTCTTATTAGTTCAATAAGTTAGTTCAAAAAGTGTGTCTAGAGTCCTCTTAGTCCTTTTAAAGTTAGCCGTCCTTAGGCTTTAGATGCTTTTTAGCTTATTGCATTTGCTTATCTCCTAGTTTCTAGTGCTATTAGGTTTAGGTATTATTCTGTTTTAGCTTATTAAGTTCTATTTTTGCTTTTTGAGTCAATTAAATGCCAAGCAGTTTTAATCTTAAGCTTAACAATTTTAAGCTAAACTGCCTCTTTTAGATTAGCTTTTCCTAGCTTAATAATAAGTTTCAGCAAAAAGTTCATTTATTAAAGTTTCTTAGTTTTGCATATTTTATAGCTTTTTCAAAAAGAAAATGAAAAATAAAAATGCTTTGGAAAAAGGTGGGTCACAGGACTCGAACCTGTGACCTCCCCTTCACAACACCAACGCCTCAACCAAAATGCGCGCTCTTGGGGACCTTATTCTTTAAGTTACTTCGCCTTAATATTTAAATACACTCTATTTTCTATCTTATTTGCTTATTTTAGTTTTCACAGCTTATTGAAATAAGCTGTGAATCCAAATTTTCTTCCAAAACCTTTGTTATTAAATCTAGCATTTTTCATAATTTTTTCAGAATTTTTAATTTTCATTTAATATTTTTAATTAAATTTTTAGTTTAAAAAGCTTTAAAAATATTTTTAAAAATAATAAAAATACAAAAAAATATAATTTTTGTTTTTAAAAATTAATTTTATCATTTCAGTCTAAGAAATTTTCAATTTGAATTTTTAGAGTCTTATTTCATCTTATATGGTTAATTAATTTGAATTTAAATTGTTTTCCGTTTTAAATGTCGTTAGGATTTGTTAATTGCCTTATTCTTAGTTTAGCGTGCATTTATGTGCTTTTCCTTTATGTTTTTAGATTTAGAATTCCAAAACCAAAACTTAAATAACAACCAAGCTGGTTTTTTACAGCATGAACGTAGATTTGCAATCACCTCTCACCGAGGAGACAGACCGCGTAGTTGATTACTTATTATTCTTTTCCTACAAATAATTGTATGATACTTTGCTTATGTAATCTAAGTATATATATATATATATATATATATATATATATATATATATATATATAATATATATATAGATATATATATATTATTGAGGGGTTATTTGTTAGATACGTTATCTAAAATGAGAATTCAATTAATTAAACTAAAAAAAAAATTTTTTTTTCAAAATTGACAAGATGGTCCCCATGAACTCAACCCAATTCAAACTTCGTCATTGTTAGTTTGTTAACCTTATTGTTAAAACAAGTTTACACCGTTAGTCCTTATTTGAGTTTTAATCAACCGATACTCATTTTAAGTTGAAAGTTTGTGCACCGTTCATCATTTTAAGCCCATTAATCGTTACAAAAGCTCAGCGTACCAATTTAACAAACAACGATTTCAACAACAATTAATCATTGTTTTACGGTTTCTTTTTGATTTTGTAAAATCCCTCAAAAGATTCCATTTCTTTTCTCGGTTTAAATCACAGACTTGTAAAATCCCGTAAACGTTAATTGATTTCAATCCACAACAACAATCACTTTACCTGCTTAAGATCCTACAAATCATTTTCACTTCACAATTCACGTTACAATGGAAAGAAAGATACTTATATTTCCGGTCGGATTTAGATGAAAAGAAATACAACAACTGCAAAAGCAAGCAAAGATTTTGAAAGATAACTCACTGAACAAATTAAATGCACTCAAAACAACAATTCAACGTCTCTCAAGTTCCAACTCCTCAATGTACTATGAGTTTAGAGAGGCTTTTCACCGACTCTTTAATGCCGACGTAGGAACTTTTAAGGATGTGTTATCTCGAAACATGCAGAATTTAGAAAGGCAACTCAACAAAGAAACACTTCACGAGAAGGATTCCAATTCTGGTCTAAGTATGATCAAAGTGCAGTTTGACAATTTCATACATTCAAGAGTGTTAGAGCTTTCCAATTCTAATTCACATGAGAAGTAAGAAAGAACTTCAAAGATTACACTCAAATGGAAGCTCAAATATTCAAGGAAACAATCATTCAAAACATGAACTCCATTGAGCAATGTATTGTTGAAAGAGCAAGTCATGAACAAAAGCTTCAGAATGGGTTGAAAAGGTTGAATGAAAGAATGCTTCAGATTCAAGAGTGCAAGGTTCAAGAAGTTAAAGCATCGGATGCTAGTTTGGGAGACAATGACTGTAGTAGGATTGTATCAGACAATGGGAATGTTCAAGGTTTAGAGAATCAAAGCAACACATCTGGAGATGAAAGCAGCAGGTCAAGGAATGAATGCAATGACAAAAGCAATTCTGGGGATGATACGGACATCAGCCCTTCCTATGACATAGAACCAATGGTTGAGGTACCATATACTGCTAAATATAATGTGTTTGTTGTTGACACACAACATTCTGAGCAACCTGAATCCATTAGTAACACATGTGTAGTGGAAACGGGTGATAGTAATGTCATTCTTGATTCACCAGATATGTGTGACAATGATATTCTGAATGACCAAAATGTTGAAGAATGTGATAATGAGGGTTACGCTTGCTAATTTATTGCAATTTAAAACTTGAATGTCGATAAAATTAATAGATTCAAAGCAATTAAAGAAAGCAAACACAACACTTGCTCATGAATTGACTGGGTGCAAATCTATTCTTGCGAAAACTAGTAGAACTCTAGAGGAATCTAATAGTATTCGGGATAGTTGTTTAGTTGCACTTCAAAATAAACAGACTGAGTTTGAGAGGTACAAGAACCTAAATGACCGTACTGTTGACTATGAGAAACTTGAACATAAGTTAAATGAAACTCTAGGACTATTAGCTCAAAAATACATTGACATAAAAGAAGGTTTAAAACTTAAAGCCTACGAAATTTCAGTTGTCAAAGAGAAACACGATGAGTTAGTCAAACAGAGTCTTTTAACTAAGTCACATTACGAAGGTCTTGTCAAAGAGAAAACAAAGGTAATAACGGATTTGAAACTTAAGGAAGAAAAGGATATTGACAAAATGATTTCAATGGAAAAGCAATTAAAGTTTTTGAATGAAATTGTTTACAAAAGGAGTCAATCAATCCAGACCATTCATATGTTAGCACCCAAATGCCCAACATTTAATGGAAGACCTACCTTTGCGAATCCTATGTACCTCAAAAAGGCTCAATATGAGAAACCATGTTTGTATGAGATCCCACATGACCAATCTGATCCTGCAAACAGACTCGTCCCCGATAGGGAAGAGACACTGACTCTTGAAAGAGAGAGTCGATCAAAATTGAATAAAGACTTAGTGAAACCCTATGACTACACAAAGCTAAACAGTCTTTATGAAATTTTCAAACCCCCGACCCAGGAATATCTTGTTCAGTTAGCACATGCAAATGAAGTAAGGAAGAAAATGTGGAGAAAATCTTTTGTGAAAACGAAACCAAATATTTTCAAAAACATTGATTTCTTACCTGTTTCCAAGTCAATAAGCAAAAGTAGACAAGCATATAATGTCATGACGAACAACATAAATCATTTTAGAGAACTTGTCGATCAAGCTTGGGTAAAACATTCACATGATCATCTTAATCTTTGTGCCCCAACTGCTCATGATATGGAAATCCTAATTAAGACATGTTTGATGCATCTTGCCCTTAAGACACAGAATGATAGTTTCGCATTTGTTCATGAACTTAAGCAAGAAATGCATGCTGATCTAAAGTATGTTGAATCCCTTGAAAAAGAAATTGACGAACTTGAATCTGATAAAGCAAAAGTTTCAAACATGTATGATATGCTCTAGCAAGAATGTGTATCTAATGATGTTATGTGTTCTTATTTGCATTCGTTATCTGATTTAGATGCTCATGCTGAATTGCAATGCTTATATGTTCATAAAGTGAAAGAATGTGAATGTCTTGCACAAAAGCTTTCGAAACAAACTAAAACTGTTAGTAAAGAAGTTTACAATGAGCTTTTACGAAGTTTTGCTAAATTATAAAAAACACTCGATTTCTCTTCAACTTGCTTTACAACAATGTCAAGAACAAATGAAAAATGACACAGTTTGCAAAGAAAAGGCATCAAATGTATTTCTGAAAGAACGTGAACAATATTTTGAAATACAAGATTTGAAAGCTAAATTGCAAGACAAGAACATTGCCATAAGTGAGTTAAAGAAACTCATTGAGAAGAACAAAGGAAAGGGTGTGGACACTACATTTGAAAAACAATCAATCTTGGGGAAACCGCCTTTGCAACCAATCAGAAATCAACCAGCGGTAAGACAACCAAATGCGTATAAATCTGAACGATCCTAATTTCCAAGACATAGGATTGCCTCCCAAGTTGGTGTGTCGCATGATTTGACAAAACAGTCACTCCACATTCTTGGCCTCAAGTTAGGAAATCATCTTTTGCTAAGCCTTATGATGTGAATGCGCCTGGCCATTCTAGGAATAGCCCAAAGCATGTGTCATTTCAGTCACCAAGGGAATCTATAGGCTCAAATGACATGGTTCATAACTACTACCTAGAGGAAGCTAAGAAAAAGGCACAACTTCAGAAAGACAAAGCCTTGAATACCAAACCTAGTGTTTAACAATCTGCTAGATTACCAAATACTGCTAATGGCAACAAACCAAAACCTAAGAACTTTAATCAACAACTTAGGAATTAACCACCATCCATGAGTAGTCGTGTATCAAATAGAACTGTTAACAAAGCAGAACCACCTAGGAATCAAAAGACTTTCTTGAAGTTAAAAGACTTGGCATGTCTTACATTCAAAAAGTGCATTTACAGTGCAAATCATGATGAGTGCATCTTAAAATACCTCTCAAAGCTACATTCTTGTGCCTCTGCACCGAAAAAGGATGCACAATCCCATAAGAAAACAAAGAGATATATGCCCGTAGAAAAAAATGTGATTATAAGAAACATGACAGACAGATCCCCATAGGACAAAGGTTTTCTCCAAATAAGTCTTCCAATGTGTATCTGAAAACAACACCTCCTAGATTTGGTCTTACATGGAAACCAACGGTAGAATCTTTACTCAGGTTGGTCTTAAGTGGACTCCCATTAGAAAGTCCGTTGAAACCTGCTACAACACGAATGATAATGCTTCACCATTAGAAAAGTAAACACATAATCATAACACTACTATTTGTGCAAACTCTTCTTCTTTGAGTGCAGGTACTTTAATGGCTTCTGAACCCTTCTCTTCAAAGGGTTCATCTAATGTAAATATTCTATCATCATCTTCCTTGTATAAACATTCCATTTTTAGTTATGTTAGAAAATATTTTTGAAAAAGAAAATACAAAAATATAAAATTTCAAAAAAATGCATAATTAAAAATCTCAAAAATCAAATACAAAAATATAAAATTTCAAAAATACCAAAAAGAATCTTCTCGGCATGTCTCTTGGAATCGATAATATTTACGTGCCTAGAAATGTCGATTAACATTAGAAAATCGTCAATTAATATTATCTTGGGTATGTAAATAAAGTTCGAACAAGAGTTTAAATGTTTTCATAACTGGTCATTTATTATTTTCCAAATGGCTTTTTGTATAGTTTCTGTATGAAAAACGCGTTTTCAGAGAAAATAAAATGGTACGTTTTTCAGTGCGCTTTATCTTAAAAAAAAGAGAATTATCTTCGGCGTTTGGCTGCATTTTTTTCAAAAATCTTTTTGTAGGGACATACGTCTTCTAAAGTAAAATATCAGCTTTAGGACTCGTTCTTCAAATATTGGAAGTGTGCAATCAAATTTATTTATCTCCTCAACGAGAATGATACAAATTCTCAGACTTGAGCAGACACTAAAAAGTCAACAAAAAGACATTCAAAGTCTTTAAAGCTCAAGTAACATTGGTTTTCAAAACCGTTGAACATAATTTTTTAGGAATTTATCAAAAGGTTTTTCAAGATATTTCAAAATTGTATGTTCGACACTCTTTCCTCATGATACTTTCAAAATACAAATCATTTTTATTAGTCGATCAATTTTTGAGGGAGAGCTTTTAAAACCAAACGCCTTTTAATGTTTTTAGATAATCTCTAAAAGTCGTACTTTTATGTATCCAGAACTTTCAGTGATTAAAAAATGAAACTAAAATGTTAAACTCAAGTAATGAACGGATAAACGCAAGAGTATGTAATTGTACATTACTCTTCGGAGTACGTCCACAGATGAACGGTTTTTCATACTAGTATTAGTACTATGTGTGTAATACCAAGGCATCCTTATTTCCATACCTCAACATATTTGTGGTGTCCTAATCTTTTTCTCAAATAGAGTCATAACTTTATGAAGTGACACACATATATTGTGGAGGGGGAGCAATCAGAAAAATGTTCCACAATATTCATGCTTCATCATTTTTCTCCCCATGAAATTTTTTTCATGTCTAAAAATTTAATCAATTGATATGAAAATATTAAGAGATTTATTATTTTCATAGGAGGAGAAAATTGATTAAAATATGATCTTAAAGACTCAAGTGTTTAAGTGCAATTAACTTTTTCCTTCATGTGCGAAACAATTTCGAATACCAATGCACATGTGTATCAAACACTATGATTGGTTTTCAAACAAATTTTTATGGTTTCGATCAATATACCCAACAACCAATTAATTCACAATGTCGATGAAGTTATAAGGTGGTTAAGGTTAGGTAATAGTCCTATGATCCAACCGAAACCAAAGGGATCTACCAAAAGACACTCCATAGTTAGAAATATCACTCCTTAGGTAAGATTTCAAGATGAACGAGAAAAGGGAATATGTGACTAAGGGACATGTAGTTATTACGGATAATCACACATGGTAATAGTAATGACGTCTTGGTAAACATTGAAGGGGTTGAAATTTAATAGCAAATAACTAAAAGAAGCTACGGCGGTTTGAACAATAGGTGGCGGGTTGCTTGAAATTGCAAATGGCGGTTTGCCTCACTAAACCAGCGACGGGTTGCTTTTATTTCATCGCGGCGAGTTGCTAATCTGGCGGCGAGTTAAGCAACTGTTTGAGCACTTTGGAATTTATTCAAACTTGGGACTTAATATCACTATAACAAAAACAAACACGTTAACCTCACCACTTTTAACGTATACTCACTAATCATTGATCCATCAAAACATATCATATCATAATAAAACAAGATGTCTAGTATGTCAGAAGATATCTAGTGTGCCGGTTCTGATACACGCCTACCAATGCTTGATAGAACAGACTTTGAATCTTGGCAACAACGTATACGTCTGGGAAAGGATAATGGAGAGAATATAATGAAGTTTATTACTGAAGGACCATTTCAAATGGGAACAATGAGAGATACCCTTACTGAAGGAGGTGAGGGTGCACTTCATCTAGGTCCAAAACGTGCTAGAGTCTACCGACCTTTCAGCTGAACAAAAGGATAGGTATAAAGCTGACATTCGAGCTACGAATATCTTACTATAAGGTATTCCAAAAGACATCTACACACTTATCAACCACTTCACTGACGCCAAAGACATTTGGGGCAATGTGAAGATGATTGATTGTAGAAAAACAAATTTAATATACTTATAGTATTAATCCCGTAAGAATTCTTTCCAAAATACTTCTCAAACAAGAGAAATATAAGGTAAAAATCTCACTAAAGAAAACACAATTTGTATATTTTTATCCGGGAAGTACTTTTCCTCGGGTCGTGTCCCAACGAAATCGTGAATTGAGAATTTGGGAATAATTCGGATTCGAGTTAAGAATGATAAAGGATTTTTGAATTATTGATTATACTACAAAATATAATAGCACGAATTAAAAACAATTAACTAGATCGAAATTTAAATGCACGAAAAGTGAAAACGCGAGCTAAAACTGAAATTTAAAATCTAAGGCACGAATTTTAACAAATTTTATACCTAAAAATCACAAATTTAAAAAGAAAATTTTAGGAAAAAGAATTGGAATTTTTTATCTATTTTTGAATTTTTTATGAATTTCTAAAGATTAATGAATTAACCAAAAATAAACTTTTTCTAAAAATTAACACTAAAATTTTGTTTTTATTTTTCAAAAATACTAGATTTAAAAAGAAAATTATTGCAAAAAGAATTTTAATTTTTCAACTATTTTTCTATTTTTTATGATTTTTCTAAGAAAAAGGAATTAACTAAAATCTATTTTAATTTCTAGAAAATACAAATTTAACTGGAAAAATATGGAAAATGGTTTTAAAATACTAAAAGAGTGCAGAAATCAAATGGATCAAAAAGCCCTAATTTTTAAACTCTAATTGTGACCTAATTTGACCAATTAAAACTAAAAACCTAATTTTATAAAACTAATTTCTAAAAATTAAAAACTATTTTA
>BQNB010137555.1:509-13874 GCA_026074375.1 Tanacetum coccineum
AAAATTGAAAATGAAAAGCTAAAAGAGGAAGCTCTAAAACTAACCAAGTTTGAAAAGAGCACACATTGCTTAAATGAAATGCTAATTAATCAAAAACCCTCCGGAGAAACGTTAGGTTTAGGGTTTAATTCTTTTGAAGCATCACCTAGTGGAACTGAAGAAATAAAATTTGTGAAAGCTCAAAAAAGGCGTCTTCTGATGGAGGTCCCATAAATATGGGCGGCCCCCAAAGTTTTCAGGCGGCCCCCAAAACAATTATGGGACCGCCACCAGTTGGTACACCTGGATCTGAGAAGAGTGTGTCTTTTCAAAAATCTATTTTGGGTCCTAGACCAAAACAAATAATAGTAAACAACGTCAAAGTTCCCGTTGCTAGTGATAATGAAGTCAAACAATTTTATAAGCCATTATCAAAACCCGGAGTTGGATTTTTAAAACCTAATTTTATATCAAAAACTCCACCACCTAGAAGAGTCATAAATAATTATTATCGTCCTAAAACACCGCAACCAAAAAAGAAATGTTGGTTGATAAAATCAACCTTGTGGCTTTCCCGTAACTTGGAACAACTTTTCACGTCAAAGTTACATGTCATGGGAAATGTGTCTTCCATTTTCACATCCTAACCAATTGCATCAAATGCAAGAGATGTTTAGCACTAACAACTTTGGACCCATGAGATATTGGGGACCAAATATTTGAGGTGTTGCCTTATATAAATAGATATGCCTTGGAGTTGACTTGGAACCCGATGAGTGGATAAAGAATAGCGGATGCTCCAAACACATGACGTATAACCGAAAGCTCTTCTCGAGCTACAAGGCATACAATGGAGGTAATGTTATTTTTGGTAGTAATCTTCATGGTAGCATCATTGGCAAAGGTACGATTTCGAATGACTCTTAAAATAGATTGTTGATCCCGTTTATAATAGATCGTTTGTGTTGGAAACACAAAAAGTGCCGGTCACTTCCAAGTTGTAATAGGTCTTAGCTCGTAGTTTGTGTCATGTTAAGTATAGAAGCTAATCTGGCCCAAGGCCCATGGGAAGCCCATCATAGCCCATGGGCCGGCCATCATGTAACTATATAAGCCCTCTCCTAGCCTTGGAGAGGGGTTGGTTGTTTCATTTACGTTGGCATAGAAGATTAAAGGCCACTACAAATAGCTTCTCATTCAATCGTTAGCATCTAAGGAATTAGTTAGAAACTTACCTAAGCTTAAGTTTGATCAACACTTCTGTGATGCTTGCAAAATTGGAAAGCAAGCTCACGCTAGTCATAAGGCTAAGAATGTAGTCTCAACGACGAGATGATTAGAACTTCTTCATATGGATCTCTTTGGTCCATCCGCCGTACGAGTTACTGAGGAAACCGCAACACCTTTAGTCCCTATGTTGAAGACGTACTCTAGGTAATACCTGGACTTAGATTTCCTTAAGGAAAAAAACCTAAGCCGTCGAATCAATTCGAATATTTAGTATTGGTGAAGAAAAATTCAAAACCATTAGGATGTACTATAGTGGTCAATAAGAACCGACCACGCTAGAGTAATATAGAATAAAGAGTGGCAATTTGGAGAATTTTGTTAACGCCAAAGGTATTACACTAACTTCTCGATCTCACACCCTCCTCAATCAAACGTTGGTGGTCGAAAGGGAAAACTAGGACGATCATCAAGAAATGTGTAGGACATTTAAATGAGGCATCGTTACTACAAAAGTTTTTAGTGTATAACGTCGTAGAATACTTCAGTATACATTCCAAACTGAATCATAATTAGAGTCGATCCTAGGAAAAACCCCTTATGCACCTTGTAGAGGTAGGAAACCTACTCTTGATTATTTTAGAGTGTTTGGAAGCAAGTGATTCATTTTAAACACTAAATACTACCTTACAAAGTTTGACCCAAAGTCATACGAAGGTATCTTTTTAGGTTACTCGCAAAATAGTAAAGCCTATATCATTCTAAACAAACATACTAGGAAAGTCTAATAATCACTCAACGTGACATTCGATGAAACTCCTCCACCCTCTAAGACATCACCCTTGGTGGATGATGACTTAGATGAAGATAAAGCAATTAAGGTTACCGAAAAGAAAAACCTAGAAAATGACATTGAGGATGAAACTTTAGAGATTGACGAAATAGTTAATATTAAGGAATCTAGGAACCATCCATTGGAAAATGTCATAGGAAACCTTAACCAAAGAACCCTTAGATCACAAGCCCAAAACCAAAGTAACTTCTTTTGTTCTATATCAACTATTGAACCTAAGAATGTGAATGAAGCCTTAACGGATAATAGTTGGATAGTCATTGTGCAAGAAGAATTAAATCAATTCATTGCTAACGATGTTTAGGAGTTAGTTCCATAACCTAGGAATATGACAATCATAGAAACTAAGTGGGTGTTTAGAAATAAGTTAGACAAGAACGGTATTGTTTCCCGAACTAAGGGCTAGTTTAGTTGCTCAGGCTATAATCAACAAGATGCATCGATTATGAAGAAACTTATGCCTCATGCAACGACTTGAGTCAATTAAGATATATATTTATGCTTGCTCTTTAGATTTTAAGATAATCCAAATGGATGTAAAAAAATGCATCCTGAACGGTTTTATCAATAAGGAGGAATACGTTGCACAACTTTCCAGAGAATCATTGATTTGAAAAACCAATCAAGAAGTTATAAACTAAAGAAAGTTTTTATACGGTCTTACAAGCACTCAAGCTTGGTATGCTAGATAAAAGCTTTTCTATTAACAAGAATATAAAAATAGGAATGGTAGATAACACTCTTCTTTACTAAGAAGAAAGGTTTCAAACCTCATCATCAGTGTAAATAATGTCCGACGACATGTAATATTTGAGGCTCAACATGTCAACACATGTGTGTAAGAATTAGACAAATCATGCATGACGAGTTTGAGATAGACATGAAGGTGTGGAACTTAACTTTTTCCTTGGACTACACATAAAACAAAGGAATATGTATTTTCTTTAATCAATAAGTATCAGTAAGGAAATTTTTAATAAATTTGGGTAGAAGAAACTAAACCAATGAAAACCCCCATGTCCTCCGATACCAATCTCACGAAAGACGCAGAGTGGGAGGTCGGTAGATAAGTACCAAGTATCGAGCATGCTTAGGTAGTTTATTAACCGTAAGAATCACAAGTATAAGGAGAAAGAAGCGACAAGTAGGCCCCGATATCATGTCCAAGTTTCAGCCCCTTTTTGCCCCGCTTCCAAGAGGCTCCCCAGAAACCTCTCACATGAGTGGGGTTAAGCGTATCTTCCGAAACATAAAGGCCTACACACTTGGGATTAAGTATACTAAGGAACCGGCAAAGAAAACTGTACTATAAATCCGACTCGATCATGCGGGATAATAATGTGGGATCGAAAGAGCACTAGCGGATTTGTACGTTCATGGGATGTTTGTTTGACATCTTGGGTTCTCGAAGAAAGTACACCCTCTTTTATATATCCACTACCAAAGCCGAATACGTAAGCGCTGGAAAGGCATGTCAACAAGCACTATGGATGAAACAAGCTCTTATCGACTACGACGTTCGACTCGACGAATCCGATCATGTGCGACAATAAAGGCGTGATGACCTTAAGCAAAAACCTGGTGCAACTTCTCGAACCAAACACATCGAAATTCGTCACCACTTTCTTTGTGATAATGTCCAGAAAGGACATATCTCATTAGAAAAAGCGCCGTCCATCGACAACATCGCCGACATTCTTACGAAACCCCTTAAACTTGAATCGTTTAACTATCTACGTCTTGGTTTATGATGTGTTACTAAAGCTTTAAATTTACAACGCTAGTTTTATCCGATTTCGAACTAACATAACGGGTAAAGTATAAACCCCCATTATATAGTTATAGGTTAAAGGGTAAGACAAGGTCGTTCTACAGATAGATAATTCATAGAGAAAGGGTCGAATTATATTACAAAAGGGTAAATCTAATAGACTATCCCTATCTAAAGATATCAGGTACTTCAGGAATATAAGATGAGTTGTTTAGGAGAACTATAACCAAAATAGATTACACTTAGGTGTAAGATAATAGTAGTAAGATGAAGGTTATAATCTTTAAATGAAACGGGAGTTTGCTAAAACGATTTTCTATTTAATATAATCAAAAATCCTTTCGGCCTTTACTTTTGATTACAAAAATGCTTTAAGTTTAATTCAATCTTGGAAATAATAAATATAATTTTCCTTAACCAAGTTTGTTAGACATATGGTTAAGCCTTAAACCTCTTATAACTCGTTTATACTCATTTTGTTAGTAATTCCTCACAAGGCTAATATCAATTTGTCAAAGACAAACAACTTAGAAATCAGGCATATAGCCGGAGTCTTTCGACCTATATCCGGGCTAGAATGATGATCAAATGACTATTAAAGAATCCGAGTATAAAAACATCAAGTTTATATTAACAATTTCCAAAATTCATTAGTTCACCAAGGTGTTAAATCCATAAATTCACTCATGATTCCTAAACAAACATGTTAAAACTATACACCGATATTCATAAATTCAAAACACATAACAAGCACGATCAATTCAGAATTCATAATAACAAAGTAAGGAAACATGTTTATACCAAACTTGATAGCAATATATATTGATTCTTCAAGAGTTTCCTTCAAACAATAATTCCAACAACCCAAAAATTCAACTACACCCCACAATAAACTTCTTCTCAACACAACCTTCTAAGATCAAATGGTACTTTCCTCTACTAAAACCTGGAATATGATGAAGAACAAGGTTTATTCTTCAACAATTCCCTAGAACAACTTACTAACTAATGAGAAATGATTATAGATGATTGGAGTGAAGAATGGGATGCCTCTAACCCTGAATTTTGTGCTCTATTTATACTTGAGGATGGTGCATCAGTTGCTAGAATTTGGGGAGGTAAAGGTTGCACAATCATTGCAATCATTTATGACTTGGGGGTAACTGAAGGAGAAGTGCGCCACACAAGGAAAATTGTGCGCCGCACTTGGTGTGTAATTAAATAGCATTTACTTCGTCTTAAAGTACGCCACACAAAGATAATGATGGCGCTCTGCCCCCCCCCACGCTTCGCCCCCCCCCCCCGCACAATCCCCCAAGACCCCAACCCCCACCCCCCCCCCCCAACACCCCCCCACCCCACCCCCCCCCCCCCCCCCCCCACTTTGGATTTAATCATTAACTCCTCTTTAATTTCTCTTCTAGATTCTTTATATAACGACCGTTAGTGTATTTAACGGGATTTTTTTGCACGTTAAGTCCTTTTCTTCATTTTTGATCCTGATATGAATATTACACAACAAACAAGCAAACTTTGCAATATTCATGGCGTTGACATATATATTTAATGTATTTTTGAGAGATATTTTATGTATATTTAGAGTGTTATCAAATCTCCCATACTTAGCTTATTATTTGCCCTCAAGTAATCAAAGCGAAAGTATTTCGTTTTATCAAAATGAATTAATGATCACAAGCATAGATAACGTGACAAAGCAACCCACAAATATTTATAGATAAGTTTCTATTTCACACTCGCTCAATTTATTAAAATGGTTAGTAAACTGAAGTCACTCATACGCGCAGTCATGAAATGTTCAAATTACCATAAGCTTGTACAAAAAACTAAACTTCACCGATATGGCGTAAGCACCAAACATAAACATCAAAAGAGGTAATTTATTTAGTGATATTATTTATTATTTGTTGAAAAAGGTTTGTAACAAAATCAAAATTCACCTTATCCGTAATGCATCCAACTCATTCCTTTAGATGATTCTCTTTTTTATTTTTTATACCACTTTAATCGTGGGGGAAACTTGCTTTCCCCCATACTTAGGATAAGCACACTACTTCAAACAAACTTAGAACTTTGCAACATTCGCACTTCATTTAAACAACAATATCAGCATTTACTTTCTTCAATTCGTACGGATAAAATTTCAGATAATTTTATTAGAAATCTTTTTGAACAAAATTATTATTTACTTATATTTATATTTTTATCACCTCTTAATCAGTAAAATGTTTATAACACGCGAACGTATTCTTACTGCGGTCTCTAAAGATGTCAAGCACAAGTTCTAGAATTAACAAATCACCGGCACACTCATACAATTTTAAATCGATATCAATACTCCAGAAAATGCGACAAAACTACATATACATAGCCGTACGATGGACGAGATATCTTCAATTGCTCACTCCTTAACTTGAGAAAGCTAAAGATAAATATCATCTTATGTATCAAAGATAGATACCTGAATTCTTAAGATCTAATCCTTACAATTTTTTCTGGAGGTATAAATATGCAGTATGTAGATCAATCCAAAGTCAAGATTCTTAAATATGATACTAAAATGTTATTTTCAAAAATTTCTTTTAACTTTTCTTAAAAATTCTAACTTTTCCAGTTTATCCCCCCCCCCCCCCATACTTAATATGAGCATTGTCCTCAATGTGAAAATATAGAGAAAGATAAAATGGGAAAGTGAAATAATACTTTTCAATGTGTTTAGACATTTTTGAATCTTTGGCTCACTCATTTCTGCTTCGCGACTTATTATTTTTTTTCTTCTTCGGGTTACAAATAAAAACATTTCGCAAACAAATAATAATAATATCCTAATTAATCATTAATCTAAAGTACTGATTAATATTGTTTTAATGCCAAACATCGGCATTTTACACACCAAATAATAATAATAATTGTTTTCTAGAGAAATTGTTTTAAAACATAAGTGACCCAAAACATGCGGTCACACAACCAACTCGTGTCATCTCGACACTACTCATCATTACCTGTTGTTGCTGCTTTCTGATACTGTGGTGGCGCATGTAGTATTGTTGAAAGTCCAGTGGGTTGAAGATCCCTGGAATTGGAAAACACTATAAACCCCAGCCATGTGCTCGACCACTCACGGGAGGGGGGAACCTGTCCTAGTTGATTATGACTGCCTATACTCGTACCGCTCTATCGCCTCTTGGCGTATCTCCATCCTACCCATCCTATCATACAAATCCTGCATATATGCCCTCAGAGGTCTAGGAATACCAACTCTAGGTACACCCGGCTGTGGATCTTCGGGAATAAGCTTACCATCAGAATCAATCAAATCTCTAAGTGTAGTTGTATCCAAATCCCTACAGTAAACCGGAGCACTTAAGCTCCTCACACATCCTCAGTCAACACCATGCTTTCCTAGCAAGCTTTGAAAAAAACTAACCACATAAATTTGACTCTGTCTCTCGGTCCAAGCACTTTTCCTCTTCATCCATCTCGTAATCACCTACGGCAACATAAATGCATGACCCATTTTGGTGTCTAGCATCAAACATACATAAGATCACAAATAACTTACTTTATGTACCTAATCAGTACCCATTCGTTCCTTTGACACAAACCATAAGTGATAATTTTGTGGATCACCCTAAAAATTGGTCTCCTGATAGTAGAAGTATGACTCCTAGACAAACCAAGGTTATCCTCTCGACTAATGCTTAACCAATAATCCTTGCATTTAAATTATCATCATTATGTAAACATCCTTCAAAGTAAACATTAAAACTATCTTCCTCTAGCTCAACTGCTTGATACAGTCCCAACCTTCGAGCAAACTCCAACAAGGTTAAATTATGACCACGTCCACCAAGTCTAAACTTGATGATCTTCTTAGTTTGCAACTCATCATCAGCACACACTTCATCAAACTCATAGGTAGAATAAAACTCATGGCAAAGCTCGGCATAAATTGGCTCATTGATATTAAAAGCTCTAATCCAAGCCACCGAAGTAAATATCTCTTCATCTGATTCAGCTTCACGCACCCTAATTCTTAACATGTCATCAATTTCTCCATCATAATCCATTCGGTTTAGCACATCCCAATTTACGATATAAGGTGAGTAAATGTGTCTGGGAAGCAATTGGGCCAATCTAGTGTTGTACCTAGACTTTGCATCTTTGTTACATCCTTCCCACAGCAAGAGCTCGTGGTGAACTTGTGGAAGCAATACCTCTTCCACGGTTTCATGTCTTGAGCTTGGATCGTGAGATCCGGCCTCTCATCGTTGTGTATCCCCATAGTCCTCTCATAAATCAACAATCAACAATAAAGTTATAGTTATGTTATAAATGATTTGATACCAATGGTCATAGTTTTGATGGTTTTTGAAACATTCTGTTACATTCTTAGGCAAAATGTGCGGCGTACTTCCTAGAAAATAAAGGCAAAGTGCGGCGGTTTTGGGAAAAAACCGGCGTACTTTCTGGGCTGATAAAAAAATTATGATCTTTAAACAATTATTTTTAAATGTAAATTTACAACATGAACAGTGTTTTTTTAGATTAATCCATATCAATCATTGCATGCTCAAATAAACTTCTAAATATCCAATTCAAAGGGTCAATTGTTCATATAACACATGGATTTAAGTTTTCCTAATCTAATTATTATAGACCCTAAATGATAAGCAATTTAAAACAAATTGATAATAAACAAGTTAAGGGATGATATAAACATACCCTAGGTATGATTACAAACTTTGTAGATTGATCTTTGAAAACTTTTTCTCTGTTTTTGTTAGAACCCTGGCGGTTTTGGTGAGTGTGTGTCTTTTTTTATAAATGGTTAAAATCGTATTTGGGAAGTTTTGTCTAAGAAACTCGCTCAAAAGTGCGGCCGGCACTCCCTGCCGTGCGCTAACTTTCCTAATATATTTAAAATAAATATATATGTATATATCCTAATATATATATATAAATAATATATATTTTATTATTTTTATTTAAATCAAAAGCTACACAAAACTTGTTTGTACTTTTTATAATCATCAACATAATTTTAGCTCATCATAATAACTTGATATTAATAATTATCATATATCGGATTAAATTCTGTACATCAAATGTAATCCATTAGGCTTTATAACAAATGATTTTAATTCTTATAACATTAATATAAAAAAACGGATTATATAGTTCTCCTTTAATTCCCACCTTGTTCACTCTTCATTCCAAAAACTAGTTTGGGTGGACATGAAGTCACTCACTTAAGGTACTTCTGCTAATTTTCCCTGTCCGTTTTTCTTTGTTGTTGAATCCTTGGCAAGATAAATGTTCCCAACCGGATCAAACAATCTTATCCCTCGGTTCGTCATTGACATGTTGCTTCTTCTTCATTAATATACAGCCCTAGAACAGGTTCCAATTTGACTTGCTTTATGGCACTGAGTAATGAGCCAGGAAACTAAGAGCCTTTTCCAAACAACAAATTTTTCGAAAAGGTTAGTACGGTTTGTATAGCCAATGATCGCGCATCTGGATCATTACAGTCAAGTATGGTGCAGGATTTGGTCCATATATCGGTGCTCTAAACTTGTTCCTCTTTATCTGGTATTCTTCCTCGTCATCACTATCACTTTTTGCATTTCTCATAAAATCTGATCTTGCAGCACGGAAGGTTTGGTGACAAAACCCATCAAAGGTTGAGAAAAGTCTCTCAGGAGTGTTGAATATGGCTCCAATCGTACGAAAGAATCCATGACCAACAACTATTGGTGAATCACGGTCGATCGGAATATCTAAGCATTAAAACTTGGCAAGCAGGTAGTCACTCTACCTGACAGAAAAAGAACTTTAGGATACATACCCATAGCTTCTACCTGAGTGTGATTTATCATCATGATTCCTCTATCCACCTTTCTTTATATCATCTCTTCCTAATTGCACATATAATCAGAAAGGCATAGTATTTATATCCGACCCAGTATCTGCTAACGCATTTTCGTTAACCTGTCCCTCAGTCTTATGGTAATATAAAAGCTCTAGGATCTTATTTTTCTTTTAGTGCCTCTCCCTTAATTCTTTTTACTGCTTCCTCTTCTTCTGTTACAACTTTCCTCTAAATCCACCTCGTCTTTCCAAAATTCATCAAAATTTTTTCTTATATATGTCATCTATATTCCATAGTCTCGAATATTGAGCCTTTAATTCCTCTAATCAAGGAAACATATCGACTCACTCAATTGCTATTGCTTCTTTAGCTGCTTCTTCTTGGGTTAAATGACCACCAGCTGATGAAGATGTTCCTATATCTTGATAGAAAAAGTTAAGGTTTTCTGTTGCCCACTTCTTATTACGGCTACTCTTCCCCATTTTGCATACGGATGGCGAAAGTCCTTCTTCACCCAACAGTGGTATATCATCTATGTTGAAATCAAGCAAATGGTCCCAATCATCATTTGCTCTTTTCCTCTTCCATTTGTCTTCCAAGAATGGATCAACATCATGGTATATAGTGATGGTTCTAGCCCTGAAATCTGTAATTGCATTGGTCATGTGTAAGAATGATCTACCAAAAATCACCCCAGGTTCAACATCATCTTCTTCTGGGTTGATAATGAATTTTACAAAGTAGATCTCACCTCTGAGTGCAATAATTAGTTCCTTTTTGACCACTTTATTTCCTCTTTTGACTTCATGCTCCAAGCATAGCTTTACTGCATACTCATTTGAGATCATATTCTCCTCTACTCTGATATTAATCTCACCATCATAAGCTTCCAGCCCATTGACAAAACATGGAGCCACGAATCTATCGCTAATTTCTTCGGTATCCATCTGATAGAAAACCATAGCTTTCTTTTGCCCACTGTTAGCAGTAAATAAATAAGCTATTTAGTAGCTTATTAGATCTAAACAAAGATCTTTTGGAACATCAACGAGCATAAACTCAGAAATAAGCTAAGTGGAAGCTTATTTGAGAATAAGCTTTTAAAAGAATAGAAAGAAAAAGGACAAGTAATAAGCACTTTAAACATAAAACATCATCTTCATTAAGCCAAAACAAATCTTGTTGCGTAAACAAAATAAGCTGTAAAACAGCAGATTACATTAAGCTATAAAAGACAAATAAGCTAAAAACTAACTACAATAAGCTGAAAATGAAAATAAGCTAAACTAATATTAATCTACTCCTATAACTAGCCACCCCAAAGTGAGGGGGAGTTGGATCCATTTATAGCCAAAAGTGAGGGGTGATTTTTGTAATATTGTTCCTCCACCGCCTCATTCAATCAGCCAATCATTGGCTAGTATTCATGTACCCTCGGATCGCCAAAACTGCTGGATGTTCCAGCCGTAGATAGAGTGACACGTGGGCCTTGGAACAGCGTACCTCGTACGCAAATAAATCTACACTGTTGGATCCTTTTGAAATGAATATGAATTGAAGATTTATCGTTTGCCTTGCCACGCGGCTTGTCCCCATTCGATCATTTCAAGATAGTGCAAGGTCACGTGATAAGATGGATTTAATTTGAGGCACATGCCTCATGACATCACCCACATCATATACATATACATCAGCTTTGTTTTTTATTTTTTTATGTTGGGCTTAATCTTGGGCTTTTACTTGTTTGGGTTGGTCCGGCCTACTAAGTGGGTTACGGGACTGGCCCAATAAGATCCGATGACACCGTTGGACTCGTATTCTTGCGCTCTTTCCAATGTCATGCTCAGGAACTTTTCACGACTTTGTCTTGCTTTTGAATAATAGGCACTCTTGATCGCGACGAACCCGTAAATACCTGTTTTTGCTCCGTTTTTAATCATTTTTACCTGCAAGACAAAATACCAAACAAACATATTTGCAAAATAATTATCCATATTTTAGCATTTTTAGTCTGATTAATAGTGTTTTACGGGGTATAAACGATGTGTGTTTTAGCACATATCAGATTCCCCCACACTAAGCCATTGCTGGTCCCACACGCAATGTATATAAAACAATCCCAGAAATAAATAATTTAATCCCCTTTTAACTTATGACCCCTCACAATCAAACAAGAACATAAAAGGTCCATTAAAAGGTTCAAAAATCATTTAGTTCGCAAGCACCCCCCGTTTTAACCATTTATTAAATAACAAAAACTACGATAATGTTTTTTATAAAATTTATTTAAAAGGCATTAAGAATAGGAGTTCATCATCATTGATTTTTCGCGATCCCCAAACTAAACTTAAAAC
The DNA here is from genome assembly GCA_026074375.1 of Tanacetum coccineum. NCBI lineage: Eukaryota > Viridiplantae > Streptophyta > Magnoliopsida > Asterales > Asteraceae > Tanacetum > Tanacetum coccineum. The sequence goes on from BQNB010137555.1 coordinate 12,587, forward strand.
AAAATCACAGTAAAATATAAGACTAGATGCTAACACTACTCATAAATGTTAATTGTGTAAGTATAAACTTAACTTTTCGCTCCCATTATTCCTAAATCCTCTAAGGATTATTATTATTATTATTGGCGACAAATAAATTTAAGCCTTATTTTTATAAATTAAACCCGGTTTAGACCATTAATAGTTTGAAATCCTTTCCTAAAGAGACGATATGGTGAGAATAAGGTCCACATTAAGGTTTTAATTTCTCATGATTTAGTGGTTATCCTTTTTATTTCATCCGAAACAACTCAACTACGAGTCCAGAGACGAAGGCTTTATTTAGATCACCCCGGAGTCAAAATTTGGCTTTATTCTTATTATTATAGCAACATTATTAAACCTCGATCCTTTAAACAACTGCCACATCGGTATGCAAGCCGACCATGGTCCAGGAGTCTTATTTCGACCTCGGTGATTTCCTTGACCTTTTAGAAGGCTGCAACATCGGTTATGAGCCAGCAAGATGCAGCAAACTTTTATCAGTCTCGGATTATTACTATGTGCCTTATTTAGAAGACTGCCACATCGGTTGTGAGCCGCAAAGAGGCAGTAAACTTTTATCAGCCCACAGTTTTTATTATTATTATTATTACCTCCACCCTTTAAACGACTACCACATCGGTTATGAGCCGGCAAGAGGTAGTGGTCTTATTTCGGCTTCGGTTTATTACATAACTATTATTATTATTATTAGCCAAATTTCAAGTCCTGCGGTCTTTTAACAACTACCACATCGGTTGTGAGCCGGCAAAAGACAATAGCCTATTTCCCCGTAACACTAACAAAACCTCGATGTGTACCTTAATTTGACCAGAGGGAATCTCTACGAAGGGATCTAAACTAAGAATCGCAAAAACCAAAGCAACTTTATTTTATTCAACAATTATATAACGTTTATTAAGCTGGTGGGAGCAAAAAGCCACAATTAACCTCTATGAGCTCTAAAGATATCCAACTGATCCACGCTTAGCATCAAACTTATATTTAACTCTATTATATTTCGATCTTTGCAAAATTTTAAAGTTAAGCAAACGCTTAGTCAAAAAAGCTAAGGGGAAAGCTAGAGTTTAAAACTCGATCAAGTCAAAATCTTCCAAGTTCTACGGGCCTACTTATTTATATATTTTTATATTTTCATTTTCAATTTTTTTTAGGCAAACAACACAATAATTTTTTTTAAACTTTGGTCAAAACGGGCTTGCAAGGGACACAGCAGGCACGCGGAAGATCATATTTCGATAGAAAT
>BQNB010137556.1:0-13350 GCA_026074375.1 Tanacetum coccineum
AAACTTTTACAAAACATTTTTTACATTTAAAAGAAATGTTTTATTCAAAAGAAATGTTTTATTCAAAATAAATATTTTGAATTTAAATTTTCTACCTAAAAACGGCTAGAAATGTTTTAGAAAACACCTCCCCTGAAAAAGATAAAATTGGGAGCGTCTTACTATGGGCGGCCCCCTTAGTGATAAGGGGCCCGACATAGGAGCTAAGGGGGGGGGCATATGAGATAAGGGGCCGACCAAACCAAAAAGCTCTCAGCTTTGCCTTTATATAGTGGATTGTTTCCCACATATTTTCTTACCTTTTGCACTCATTCTTTTCTGTCTAAAATCAGTTTATACTTCACCTACAATCCTTTGATTATTTAATCTTAAGCATTTGTTTCTAAGTGATTCAAGGCTAGATCTTTAAGTGTAAGAGAAGAATACTTCTTATCATCAAGTCAAAAAGTGTTATAGCTTAGTTGGTGCTCAAGTAACGTTGTTACGAGTGTGGTACATCTTGTAATTCATTTATATCTCTTGTGATATTGTGTGTATAGTAGTTAGATCGTGGTGATCATAGGAAGGTTAGTTAGATCGTGGTGATCCTAAAGAGATTAGATAGATCGGGGTGATCGTGTTAGTGTCTAGGTGAAGTGAAGTGTTGATAGTGCGGTTAGTATTTTAGTCCTCAAAATACAAAGGTGTGGTAGATTGGTTCTAGCTAGGATTAGAACTCGACATTTGGCTTAGTGTCAGAAATCAGTGTAAGCTAAAGTTGTGTATGGTTTTCTCTGCCTAAAGGGAGCTTGTTGACTAGTGAAGTAACTCTCGAGTTAGGTACTCGGGGAGTGGAGTAGGGCGAAGAGGTGCTTCGTGACTGAACCCTTATAAATCTTTGTGTCCGGTTTGTATTTCCTTTCACACATATCTTTACTTTTATACTCACATTTATCTCTTTATATTTACACTTGCATTATGTAGATAATTGTGTGTTGTGTTTCTTATATGGTTTAATTATGTTCGTGTCTTGAATAAATGTGAATATTAAGCTTAGATTTGTATTGTTATGATATGCTTTATGTATAGTTAGTGTAGAACTAATATAAACACTCTTCATATTGCATCATGCTTGATTGGCAATTTGATTCAAAGCATTTTAAGTTTTTAAAACAAAAACGTATTCACCCCCTCTATGATTTCCTTAATTGGTATCATGAGTCACGTCGCTCTAATTTTCAAAACAAATGGTTTTAAAAATTGAGTATGATCCATGTATCAAATTACCCATTAAGGGGGATTAAATATGAAAAGTGTTTTGTTGCTTAACTTGTATTAGTTTTGCTGATTAAATACACTTAGTATACTAGCTCGAAGTAAAATGATGCGTAAAATAAGTGTTTTATGTTTGGTATCAAGCTCAGTAAGTTCTACATCTTTCCGCTAAGTCACTAAATAATTTTGTATAAAAAATGTGAATCAGAGTGTCAGATGGGCGCCCCCCTTATCTCCTTAGGCGGCCCCCTTAGCTCTTGGCGGCCCCTTATTAATCAGGGGGCCACCTATCTGATTCAGCAGATTTTTAGAACTTTGAAAATTCATATAAAATCTATCGTAAGTTCGTAGAAGTTGTGTCACCCGCCATTTTAAAGATAATTGAGTCTTTTTTCATATAAGAACACTTACAAGTATTAAAAATAAACCTAAATTGGTCATAAATACAAAATAATACTTATTGTCCAAAACGTCGAGTCTCGTTTTAACGTAAAACTTGTATTTTATCTTTTTCTTTCGAGTCAGACATTTCTAGTCCCTTTATATAATGATGTAATTAACGTTTCAAAAATATTAAAATTAGTTAGTTTTTGAAATGAGAAGGAAACTAATAGCGTTTCAAACTAAACCGAGCAAGTATAGCATGTTGTATCTAATAACACACAACGATGCAAGTACTTTGATGTGTTATGCGTTATAAGATTATAGTGCACTTATTTGTTTCTTTAAATTGGTTAATATAAAATATTAAATGATCGCTGCTATTTGAAATATAGCTAATTGAATATCCAAGCACATGTGTCATGTACACTATTCGTTTGTAGCTAGTTTTCCGGATTATGTCTAACTAGAACTTATGCTAGATTTCTTGCATTAAAATGGGGAAATTGTTCTTGCATCGCATATAGCATTATCACTTAATTTAACAAATATTGTTCCATAAACATCTTGTATTTCTTTCGAGTATGGAATATACTTTGGAATAGGGTGAACGTTCAATAACTTATCAAGTATATTATTAAATGTGTTAAAACTAGTCACCTAAATATTTCCAATGATTTAATCTATTTTCAACAACACGTTTAAATATTTTCAACAACTTACCTTGTTTGACCTTAGGTTGTTTAAACAAGAGAAAATGGATCATTTTAATATAGTAGTATTTAAGTAAAAGAAAATGTATTTTCAAACTATGCGTGTGTTTGAATTGATCCAACATAACACACCTAATTTTATTTTATATAGCATTTTACAAGAGTTGTGTTTAATAATACTTATGATTTGTCGAAAGTGTGCACATTGTACGTAACAATAAATAGTCTTTCACATAATCAAAATATATAACAATCATGAAGCAATAAGTTAACTTTTCATCATTCATTAACCTTATTCTCACGAATAATCTTAGGATTAATGAAACACACTATTAAAATATTTTTTTTATTTTCTTTTAAATGAGTGTTCGTGAGGGTCAAGAAAGATCTCGAGTATATATCGATTTATTATCAAATTATTGTTGATTTACAAGTTTTTTTTAGAATGGACATGAAATTGGATTCTTATTTGTTTAAGCTTGAAGACTATATCAATATATAACAAAAGATATTACTCCCTCCGTCCCATAATTATTGTCCTCCGACAAAAAACACACAGTTTAAGAAAAGTGCATTTATTACTGCTTTCTATCTCTTACTTTTTGACAGAATGACAGTTTTACCCTTGACTAATTAATTAAAGTCTTCTTTAAAGTTCGTAATAATAATTTCAAACAAGGGTAATATAGTAAACTTGATCAAACTTCCCTATCTATTTTTAGTAGTGGACAATTAAATTGGGACGTCCCAAAAAGGAAACATGGACAAAAAAAATGGGACGGAGGGAGTATCTTGGATCTACATACTCAATCACACTAGATTGATATGAAAATAATTACATACTTTTCTAGATGAAAAGAATATGTATCGAATCATAACTCACACTTGTGTTGATGATGCCATATTGAGTCTACTTGTTCAATGGTTTTGTTCCAAATATTAGACTAATATGTTTAATACATGCTTAAAATACACAATGAATTAGGATTGACGACTTGGATGTTTCGTCCGAAATATTTAAGTAATTTACATTGCAATGCAATTAGTTAATGTGTCATTTCCAAAAAACCAAACACGAGCAAACTAACAACATATGTAAACTTTGCTCATACAACATAAAAGCACAACTCAAAGCTAAAATTCACTTTTAACTAAATTCTCAAATAAGAATAATATTCTTGTTTATTCACCTAGGATAACATGATGTTTGGGAAACATTATGTTTAAAGATTTTATGGACTTATCATATTAAACGATTGATAAAGGATAATATATATCCTATGCATTTTATTTTCTTCATAGCATAAATGGTTGTGTTACAAGAAAATACACTACATATAATTTGAAAAATATAAGTTATTAGAATTAAAAAATAACCTATCAAAATATGTGTCAATGCATAAACAAGTAAAAATACATTTATTCAAATACTTATTTAATTATGATATACAACATTGATAAGAATAATAATTTTAGAAAAGCATATTTGTTTAAAAAAATAAAATATGTCTCTTTTCAATTATTTATCATTAAAGAATCACAAACTCAATTAAGATAAATAATATTGATGAGATTCATTTCACATGACATGAAATGGAGAATTCTTAAAACACTCTCAATATAACATATTTGTCATTGTCACAAATAAGCACATCTCTTGGCTTTTGAAAAACCAAACACATTAAATATCACATGTGACAACTACACATGTAAGATGACTAAATATAAGACATCCATTAAATCAAGCAATATGTAATCGAAACCAAACAACCTATAGATCTTGAACAAAAGATTAAAACATCTTGCTTACGCTTATCTTAGAATTTCACACATCTTGATTAGGATTATGCGAACCGGAATTAAAGTATGTTAGTTGAGTCATGTTAGGCCCTCTATGAAAAGATAATACAAATTTTATCTTTGCTACACTTCATTAGGAAAATATAAGAATTCTATTTTGTCTAACATGAGAATGACTACTAGAGAATCTATTGCACTAGAAATTCAATTTGACCTAACGGTTGAATTGCTTCCAAGAGTAAAGTTGGGTTTGGTGTATAACCCGTAAAAATGGTCGTGTTTAGCCTGAATTGAGCACCACTAGTGATAGTCTCATATTCATTCTCTAATTTGATTAAATGGCTCTTCCTAAATATGCCTAATGATAGTCTACATCGATAGACTTTGTATCTCATTAGGAGTACACACTAAGCACGTAGAAATTAGGCTTCTCCTTAGTCAATCTAGACACAATGCACCTCACATATGTGCTTTAATGTTTCAAGATGATTACTTGTTCCCATGTAATGCAATTATATGTCTTCATGATCTTGATGCTCAATAATTGTTTACTTAGCTATTGAATGCATGTCTATTAAAAAGGTGTTTGCCTTTTTCTAACAATTTAGATAAAATATCTCTTAGTTTATCTAAATGACACATGCTCCTAAATGCTAAATGCTAACATGTTTTACATGATGCTTACATTTAAAATTATCATGTTTTGTTTGCGTTATCTTACATGACTTACATGTTAATTGTGCACCTATACTATGTTAGGTTGATGTATGACAAATAAGGTTTAGATGTCATACAGTCTTACACATTAATCTTGTTGATTGATGCATGCTTAGATAAACTTTGATGCTTATATCTATATGTCTTATACATCTATATGTATATATTTTCTCATACTAGAACATCTTTCTTCGCGTCCGAGTCACTAATCAAAATTTTTCAAAAGAGTCACAAATGACTTAAATCTTCTTAGAGTCTTCAACGTCCATACTCCTTTAGATCATCAGTCTTGCTTCTTTAATTTATCTACTTCTTTTGACAGGTAAAGTCTTAGATATAAAATCTAAACGCTCCCTCCAAGTAGGTTTGACAACTTAAATATTTAATCCGAAATATTCAAACTTGCGATTGCAAACGTTAAAGGTCATATCCGAAAATCCCTATTCAAGCCTTTTAACAACATTATTAAAACGCTCTACATTTCTCTTTGACGAAAACACGTCGTATAGTCTCTTGTCAAAACATCTTTATCTTTCTCTTTGACAAAACATTCTTTCTCTTCGACGAAAACGTTCTCTCTCTCTGATGAAATATTCTTTCTCTTCGATGAAAACACTCTTTGTCTTTCGATCACACCACTTTCTTCTCACTTAACCACGCCTCTTCAACCATAGAGATGGCTAATCTCTTTTCTCCACTATTTCCGCCACCACTTTTAAGACAATCGTATACCTCATCGTGTGATTGTTCTATGAACATTCGCAATGATCGAGAAAAGCTACATAACTCTGTGAGTGTAGTTCATTGTACGTTAACCACCATCCGTCTTGACATTGTCAAGCTCGTCGCCTCCATCTTCATTTGTTTTCTTCTCTATTATTATTATTATTATTTTCGCGTACGAAACATACCGATGATACGTCACCATTTCCTTTGGTACTATGTCAAAAAGGAAACATCTCCATTCGAAAAGGTTGCGTCTGAAGATAACAATGTCGACACTCTTTCTTTACCCCTCAACCGCGAATTGTTAAATTTTATTCGTTATGTTTAGGAAGTTAGACGGAACACATTTCCGTAAATCAAATCTCTTCTTTTCTTCTAGTCTCGATTCTAGTCTATGTTTCCATTCTTGTGCCGTGAAGCATACCTCATCACTTCATTCGAAAGTATTTTTTAGGATTTTTATTATGCGAAATGCACATTAAAATGTCACTGGGAATACCTAATTAGCTCTGTTTTAAAAAATTTTCTTCAACAACGTCTCTGCTGGTGGCGGTCCCCATAAACTAGGCGGCCCCCTGATCAAAACAGGCGGCCCCCATATATATATGGGACCACCGGCAACAGGCTTGTGATATCTGTCACTTCTTTTTCAAATCATAAAATGAACACCCTCTCTTTCCTCGCTTTTATTCCTATGAGCTTGGCGTCATTCTTCCCATCCAAACCTATTAACTATTATTCACTCTTGTCGGTGATTACTACTTCTAGTACATCTTCAAACCAACAAGGTGAAATGAGAAACGTATCTTGAGTCCATCCCCGGGGAGTCCATTCTTCTAAAAAAATTCATCATGTAATCCTTCTCTAGACCAACCCCCAATAAAAAAACTACAAACTAATATTATTTCTACAACCCATAAAATGTAAACTACCTTTCACAAAGTACAAACCTAATCCTTAAAATCACTACATAATAAATCTCCTCAAATCTTTGTCCTCACTTCTCGTAAACATCCTTTCTCATCTCAAATAGTCTTTTCAATTTTTTAATGGTTCTTCTCACTGCTAATAGTCGTCTCACTTCTAATAGCCTTTTTGCTTCTAACGGTTCCTCTTACTCTTAAACGTTCCTTTTCACTTCTAACATGTCTTCTCACCTCTAAACATATATTCACTCTTCTAATAGTCTTGTTACTATTAAAAGTACTTCTATATCTCGTGACAACTAAATTATTTCATTCGAAATATTTAAGTGTTTTACAAAATCTAAATGTTACTCCTTCACAAAACTTTCCACTTTCTAGAAAGTGAAGAACATAAAGAAGATATTCAATATTCAAGTGTTACTGAGTCACCACATTGTTGAGTCTCTTATTATTCTTCCACCATGAAAGAACTACCGCATTTCACATCCAACCTTTGTTTCTCAACATTGTCAACCAACAAAACACCAAACAAACTTTTGATTTCCCAATCATCTACCTTTGTCTCTATAGGATTACTTGCACAATTATTGTTAGTGCAAATGATATATCCATCATTTTCAACAACCTCTTGTCAGCATATTCCCATTTAGTCTTACTCATCCTTCCTCACTTTTCGGCTCTAGATGGAATCATTTATCATCACACCAAAGAGCACATCGTCTCCAATCCTCGTCTTATTTTTTTTTCTTTAAAGTATATATTTATATATAAATATAAATAATATATATATATATTATAATATATATATATACTGACATATAATTAAGTGTCATTCCGTCTACTTTTAAAAGGTCATTCCCTATATATATTCTTATGTCAACAATAAACGAATCCCATTTCTCGTTAATTAAAAGTCTGTCTAATCTTTCTTCAGTAAAACTACGTCTCGGATTAATTTTATTCATCATTATAGCATTTTTTAAAATAATGACTACTTGTGTCTGTTTCTACTTCCTTTCAAAGTGTCATACCTTCAGAATAAAAAAACCAAGAAGTGCATGTCTAGAATCCCCGCTATTGTTTTGCTATAATTATATGTTTAATTGTCTACTAACTTGGTTTTGTAGCATCAACAATACTTGATTCCTTGGTACTCAAAATTAGCCAAACAAGGGGGAGCATACACTGAGGGGGGAGCACTTGCAAGAGCATTTTGCACAGTTAAATTGCATCGAACTTCTTGAGCATCGATGGTAATTTATTTGATCCATGGATCCGCTAGAGTCAATATACAAGGAATGTAATTATCATGGGGATGCAATAAGCAAGGGGGAGCTTGGAGCTATGTGGTTTAATAGCATGGATTTAGTTTATCCCTGATGATAGAAGACTTCAATAGGATGATGCACAAGCTCCCTTTATAGAAGATAGGATTGGGGATTATTCAAATACGATGAAGGGTTTATTCATACTCCAAATACTTCACCTCCTCCACTTCAAAATCACCCTAAACCTTAAGGTCATCCTCTCATAACTTCAACTTATATATTTGAAGTACCTACTTTCTTTTCATGTCTTCTTCTCATCTATCACGACATCCTCTAAATTATCCAAGAAACACAAAATCACCTCAACCGTATTTCTCATGTTGTCTTCTCATTCCTCCAACCAATATACTTAGATCACCTACCTTTTCCTCATTCCTTCAACCTATACACTCAAAGTACCTACCTTCTTGTCTTTCCTACTTCTTCAACCTCTCCATGACCTTTCTAACTATCCCCAGGAATACAACAATCACCTCACCTATAACTCACATCATCGGTCCTCATACCTCAAACCTATATACTCGAAGCACCTATCCTCTTCTCATTCCTCCAACATATATACCCGGAGCACGTACCCTCTTCTCATGTCTTCTTCACAAACCTCCAACCTATATGCTCCAACCATAATCCACACTATACCTTTTTGCTTTGACAAAAGGGGGAGAAGGGAGTGTAAACGAGTAACTTTTAAACTCTACTATGTGCTATAGTTTACATAGTTTGTCATCATCAAAAAGGGGGAGATTGTTAGTGCAAATATTATGATATTTAATCTATACGATCTTTTTATGTTTTGGTGATAACAAACATGTAACCTGTAATACATAACGTAAAGTACGCAAGTTACTCGTATTCACAAATCATCAATGCATACATATCAACCACACTCTATGTCTCAAGTCTGCATCAACACCGACATTTGTTTGCACCCGATGTAAATCACATAAGGTATGTACAAACAAATTAAACTTGTATGATGATCAAAGAATTTTTTTTTTCTTAACCATTACATTTCTACAAAAGTATTTTTCAAAAATAAACAAACACAAAATACTTTTTAATAAAAGAAATGTTTTATTTAAATATAAAATTGGAAATCTGGTTTCCCCCCCAAAATGGAAGCTTCTATACCAGATACAACCTTTCCCATAAAAAGACAAAAAAGGGAGCGGAGTCTAGGCGGCGGCCCCCTTATAGGCCTGGCGGCCCCCTTATATATAAGGGACCGCCGTTGCCATAAAGAACTGTCACTTTTAGCTCGCTAAAAATAGTTGGGTCCATCTCCAATTGATTTTACAACCTTTTCACACGAATTTCTCTCAGTTCTTTCTCTATCTAGATCTCACTAAATCTCTCTAAATCTTTGATCATTTAACTTGTTTAATCTTGTTTAAATGTGATCTAATCTTCTACTCTTTCCTTCTTCCCTCAAGTATAAGAGATTAGCTTCGGTCATCTTCAAGATCTGAAGTTATGTAGTCTAGTTAGTCCATTTGTAACATTTGTTACATATAGATCGAGTCAATGTCTTCCAATCTTTAGTAGTGTGTAGATCCAAATGATGTATATATTTGGATGGGTTGATTGTGGGTTGGTTAGTATTTTAGGCCTTAAAATACATTGGTGAAGTGGTAGATTGGTTCTAGCTAAGATTAGGGCTCGACATTTAGCTTAGTGTCAGAAAATAATGTAAGCGACGCGGTTTAATGATTTTTAGAGGCCAATAAAACACAAGGTTTGTTATGTTGGGCCATAAAACATAACGGGTTTGGTTGTACCCGAAGAAGAACTCGACATCTAGCTTAGTGTCGGAAAATAATGTAAGCATTGGTATAAGGTTTTCTCCGCCGAAAGGGAGCTTGTTGATTAGTGAAGTAACTCTCGAGTTGGATACTCGAGGAGTGGAGTAGGGCGAAGAGGAGCTTCATGACCGAACCACTATAAATCATCGTGTCGGTTTGCATTTCCTTTTACCTTTCTCTTTACTTATGTCTTTACATTTATCGCTTTACTTTTACACTTGCATTGTGCTTATGATTGTGTGAACTGTTGTGTTTGTTGTGTTAGTCATGGTTGTGTAGCTCTTTGTAGTAAACATTATGAGTGTGGATATATTGGTAGAATATGTGCTAGTTATTGGAAATCCATTATCGACACTTCTCATATTGCAACAAACTTGATTGGTGATTTGATACAAATAATCTAGTGCGAAAACCTCTTCTGGAGGCGGTCCCTTTAAATAGGGCGGCCCCCTTATGTACTGGGCGCCCCCATACATTTATGGGACCGCCAGCAAAGAGTGATAAAATAATTTATACAAAAAATTTGAAGTTTTTAAGAGGAAACGTATTCACCCCCCCCCCCTCTACGGTTTTACACCACCACGATTTAATGTATGTGCGAGGTTTGAATTATATGGTTCTTTATAGCAGTCGTAGGTCTCATTCGTACTATCTCCCACCAACGAACTTTTCTATGCTCCTTATTAACCTTCTTTCTTTCAAGAAGTTGTCAATCTGATCTTTCTCTGTCCAAGCACTCTTCGGCATTGCTTCAACTTTCTTTCCAAATTACAAAAGTCTTTGCTCCAAACTTCGAGTATGAAAGAATTTTAGATAAAAATGTAACTTGAGCTTGTGTGGTTGGTGATGTCTGTGTTGATGTTGTCTTAGCTTCCCCCTAAACCAACAATCCTTTCTTGAGTAGATTCAGAACTTTCTTGAAAGCCGAATCAAGCAGTCTTGATGTATAAAACCTAGATATCCGAAGTCCACACATAACCCTTTCCAAAATTTGATACCGAAACACCAAAGTCAATTAAGTCTCGGATGAGCAGATTTCTCTCTTCAGGATAGTGATGATATAAATTGAAACACCAAAGTCAATTAAGTCTCGGATGTCACAATTATTCCCTCTAAATAGTCCAAATGATAACTCCAAAGTCAACTAAGTCTCAAAAGTAGACATTTCTTCCTACAGGATACTGACAATCTAAAGGAATCATCATACCTATGTGTACATCTTCTAACAAATATATCTACTTCTTTTAAGAATAAGCTTAGAGATTGACCGGTCGAGTAAAACATTAATTGAATCAGACATAATTCTTCTCACATTTTAAATAATTATACTCCTAAAACTTCCCCCTTGGGACTCAAATGATACATACTAACTAATGACGAGATGTCTCTTCCACCATGTGATTGAAATAGTGCACCCAAAAGATTCAAAAAGGCCTAAAATCAAAAGAAGCTAACCTTAAAAGACAAAAGAAGCTAACCTCAAAAGAAGGCCAAATACACTATCAAGTATACATCTACTCCTTCCCCCTTGCTTGTTTCGATACCTCCGAATCAGCAAAACCTTGTACGCACATATACTCGAGATCGTGTTTGAGGTATAACTAAGCTTAGATCTATCCCGTGAGAATCAACTTCAAGGTCTTTAAAACTATGTAATTATTTCCAAACATTCCTAAGTCTTTTACAACTATAAGGTGTTGGCAATATTAATCGTCTGTGGTTTAAAGCCTTAATTCACTAAGTCTTATATTTCAAATAAGTTCATAAAGATTTAAACAAATGACATTTAAGAACTTGTAGTTAATATAAATTAACTCCCCTTGAAATTGTGATCCGTCATAATCAAAAACTTTATCCGTTTATTCCGTGACTTATTTTAAAAGGCCATTTTAAAAAGATTATTTAATGAAAATTTCTCCCCCTTAAATTACGACCTATTTTCTATTTAAAGAGCTGTTGTCATTGTTTGAGTGGTCGAATTGTCTTTGAAAAAATCTTTTTATGATTACTGAAAACACTAATTCATTGTGAAGACAACTTTTTACCAATAAAAATAAGATTTCTCTTATTTTAACACATAAGCGTACTGACACGTACACTTATGGAATATAGGAATCACATGTTGTGTTGCAAAGTAAACACAAGCCTTTGCATGGTCATGAAGTAGACCATGCCCAAGAATAAATTCCCATTATGAGGTCAAGTCGCTCTACCAGACTTAACTTCTATACTATCAGTACTAACTATTCAGCTATCAGTACTAACTATAACTAACAGACTTAACTTTCATACTAACAGTATTAAGTCTGTTTACAATATTTTCCTAACAGTATCATTATTGAATGACATTTCTAAGGCCGTAAATGTTATCGATTGTCAGAAGACATGCCATTATTACCTCTTTTTATATTTTTCTCATTTTTTTTAACTTTTTCTTTGGTTTTATGAATTTTATATTTTTGTATTTTGTTTTTATAAAATATTCTAAAAAAATGAAAAATCTTTTTGGTTTTTATGGTTTTAATATGCATACATATGATACAGGATATTTGAATAGGTACCACCACTAATCATCAACTTCATCTGCCAATTGTTTCAGAGTCTCTAGCGTAAAACTCCGCATTCCCAGCTTGTTGATAAGAAATTCAATTCTTTCTCTTGCAAGGTCTTTTGTGAAGATGTCCGCCAGTTGATACTACGTATTGACAAAGTAAAGTTCAATCACCCCATTCTCAACATGCTCCTTGAAAAAGTGAAATCTGATGTCTATATGCTTTGACCTGGAATGTTGAACATTGTTGCAGCTTAAGGCAATAGCATTTTTGTTATCACAGTACATTGGAATTTTATAGAATCCAAGGCCATAGTCGGTAAGATGTGATCTCATCCAAAGAATTTGAGCACAACATCCCGACATAGCAATATATTCAGCTTCCGTACTGGATATCGCGGCGCTTTTCTGCCTTTTTTATGACCAGCTAACAAGTCTATCTCCTAGAAACTGCATACTACCAGATGTGCTACGGCGTGTATCTTGACAACCAGCATGATCCGCATCTGCAAATGCTGTTAGTGCAATTGAAGAATCCTTCGAATACTATAGTCCTCGATTGACGGTTCCTCTAAGATACCGAAAGATCCTTTTGACCACATGTAAGTGCTTTTCGGTAGGCCTAGCCTGATACCGGTCACACATGCATATAGCAAATTATAGGTCAGGTCTACTGGCTGTGAGATAAAGAGATCAATGGCTTTCCCTTCTTTATCCTCATCCAGTTTGGATTTCTCCACCATGGGAGTATCCACTGGGTCACAAGAGTCAAAACCGTATTTCTTAAAGATTCAAGGGCATATTTTGACTGGTTAATAAAGATGCCTCTGGGATTTTGAAAATTTTGTAGTCCTAAGAAAAATGAGATTTTGCCCATCATTGACATCTTAAATTTTGAACACGTGATTTTAGCAAATAGGTCACAAAGTTTAGGTGTAGATGTAGCAAAGATAATATCATCGACATATACTTGTACCAGAAGTAATTCCTTGCTTTCTTACGGATGAACAGAGTAGGATCCACTAAGCCTTTGGAGAAGTCTTGGGATATCTGGAACGAAGACAACATGTCATACCACGTGTGTGGAGCTTGTTTCAACCCAAGAGCTTTCTTTAGCTTGTACATGTGATTGGGGTTATCTGGATGCACAAA
>BQNB010137558.1:0-14578 GCA_026074375.1 Tanacetum coccineum
TAACTTATTTCTAAACACCCACTTAGTTCCTATAATTGTCATATTCCTAGGTTGTGGAACTAACTCCCAAATGTCGTTAGCTGTAACACCCCTAAAATGCGATACGCAGCGGAATACAACGTTTGGGGTGCTACTTCATAATACATGCACACGAGTCCCAGTAAACGTTCAAAGATACGTTTATAAAACAAACTTTACTTCATTTATTAGAAAGATCAGAGTTACATAGGTCCCAAAAGACAGTAGATAATTCTACCATTACAAGTCTTAATACGACTTTCATTTCTAAAACATTGTTTTTATTTAAACGACACTATTCACCGAGACACCGTCCTTGATATCTGCGCTCCGTCCTATCCAAGCCATCAACAATACCTAACCTGAGATACATGCTTAAAAAGGTCAACAAAACGTTGAGTGAATTCATAGAATTTGTAAATAACAGTTAGAATGCATATTTGGTTCAACAAAACGTATAATGTTGCTCGTAAGACAAGTTATAAAAATATTGATTTCCAACTAAATGAGCCCGTGTACCGATACTTAACACATTCATTCCCGTAGGACGAAATTATATCTGAGAAGTATGCCACTTCTCCTAATACTAACTACAAAATGTTCGTTTGACAGGGTGGTCACAACTGATTCAAACCCCGGACAGGGTTGTCAAACCCAATAGATCTATTTAATGCATTAGCGTTCACTCACAACAAGGCAATTAACGGCTACACAGTAAAAGGCTTATACTCAATAGTGAATGGAATCATATTTAAAATCGAAACACATTGCGTTCTCATTTTCAAAACAACAAGTATCCCCCTCGCGGGTTTAAAACATTTAAAAACTTAAAAGCGAGGCTATGAACTCACCTCGATCGGAGACGGTGATCAAATAGTCGAAGCAATCCACGGAAAACCAATGAACACGATCACGACCTATAAATTACGTCGCTTAATTATAATATAGTCGTAGTATAATCAACGATGTGTACATCGTATCAACATAATCATATAGATATATATTCATACATGTGATGAGAAATCTTCTTGCGCCTTAGATCCTAAAACCCCACAATATTAGGTTACGATCATTCTTTCATTTATGTCACATCACTTAATTGAAGACTTTCTATTATAGGAAACTTTCTATTTTAGGAAAGTTACTATTTTCGGAAAATTACTATTTTTAGTAAGTATCGCTTTTAATTATTTTTATAATAATATTTAGTCATCTTGTCGAACCTTCGACGTTTATTTTAATTATTATTTGCTCATTCCGGGATTACGTCCCGTATATTATAAAAGTTTCTATGTTTAGTATCTACTTCATTCGTATTAATTCGTTAAATACAAGTTATTCTACTAATAATATTAGTAACGTTTAATTACTTTTATAACACCCGACAAGTTTAGTAATAACCCGTTGACTTTCAAAAGTCAACATTTGACTTTATTTGACTTTGACTTTATTTATATATATGTATTTAAATCTGACTCGCTTCAAATGACCCGTTATATCATATTTTCACGCTTCGGACTCAAAAGAGATTTTATGTAAAACGACATTCCGGACAACTTTTTAGTTTTAGCCGAGACCCAAAACTCAACAGAAAATGACCAAAACCCCCCTGCAAGTTTCTGCAGGAACTTTGACTATTTTAAAATAAAACACAGACTTTGACCTTAGGTTTTGACCCGTTATTACTCGATTTTAAGATCAGCGAGCCTCGCGACAAAGTAAAACATCATTTTGAGCAACTTTCGTGTTTTGCCGGAAGGCCGAAACGGACTCGAAAGTGCTCAAAACGAGCATTTAAATTCCTGACAGCAACCATTATTTTCTCAATATGCTGAATTTTACGCCAAAAGTATATATCTCGTTTTAGCTCTAGTTTCTTCGTTATTAGGAGTTAGAAGCTCCATCTTATATCAAAATGATCGCCTAGGAAAGCTTTATCATATTTTTATGTCCAAAATCAGATTTCATAAAATCTCGATTCTCGTTTACCGTGCTAAACTTTCTGCACAAAATGTACCTTTTGCAAATCACGCCAAAACTTATTTTTGACCAAAAAGCTCATCTAAAATACATCTAATATGACATATAATTTATAATTAACCAACTCAATCATTTTATAACATTGATTAACTAATCGGCGCAAGATCTAGACGATTTCATCACATGCACGCATCGAAACTAATTCAAATCGTAAAACAATCAAAGCAAGTATAATGGAATACTTACAAACGCTCAATAGATCTAGTAGAAAAATAGATCGAATAATTTATCGGGCTCTTCCTTGTTCCTTGTTGATGCCGCAGCCAAACCAAAACCAAAAACCCAAAACCAAACCGATCCAAGACTTCAAGCGAATCTAATCCAACTCAAGGCTTTACCCTATGCTTGTTTTACGACCAATAACCAAAACTAAGATGTAACATTTCGTATTTTCATGTCATTTTACGACGTCAATTATTTCATTATATTTTTTTTAGTTTTCATCTCGTACGCGTTTCTCAATGCATGTACACTTTTCTTTCATAGATGATTATATAATCATCATTTAAACCATTCTTGATAGTTAGAAAAATCAAATAACATGGGTGGTTGTTTGTTGGTTCGTTCGAACCCACAAGAAAAGAAAAAGACAAGAGAACTTATTTCTTTCGAGCTATAACACTTAAGGAGTCATTGGATTTATGTTTTAATGGGTTTTCAAGTGTCAAAATTCGTTGAAGATGTTTGTGTAGGTATGTGTGTCCGTTCGGTTTAGATAGAACAAGGAAGGAAGAAAACCAAATGTTTAGACTATGTGTTTAACATTTGTGTAAGACTTATAATCTTGGAAGTCACGAGTAAACCATAATCATTGTCTTGAAACTTAAAATGGGTTGAGTGTGGGGAGAGCCCATAGCCGACGACTGGCTAGAGGCTAAGGGAAAAGCAGGCAAAATTTTGTAACATTTTATTTACTACTATTTCCTTAATGTAAGGTTTAATAAAAATGTAACATGTCAAAACCTAGTAAAAATGTGTATGCTAGCCGAGAGTTTGGTCACGAGACAAGGAACAAGGATGACAAGGTTCGAAAATAATAATTTACGATCAATAAAATTTATAACGAGACGCGTCGTAGATTTTTACGATGCTTAAAACGATTAACGAACGCGCGGTCAAACGGTGACTCGCGAAACGTCAAAAATAAAATTTTCAAATTTCCGTTCGTAATAAAATACGAAAATAATTATTTACGACAAATAAAATTTTAAATGTCGACGTTCGCTCACATGATTTTATAAAATAAATATTATGACGTCGAATTCGCGATCGTCATTCGCGTCGTGAAACTCGGGTTGTTACATTCCACCCACCTTAAGGGAGCGCCGTCCCGGTGCTCGCCCTTCTTTTATTTGTCTTAATTTCTCTTACGGTGAGACGGTTTCCTTACGATTGGACGGTCTCACGTGTCCATACGCAATAATCACTCGTATAACAATTGCCTTGACTATTCTGGATGGAAAGTCAATCAAAATAAATGATAATTCATATCAATAATAATCAAAAATATAATTATAGCTGCTCTTATTATAAGAGACAAAAGATGTCACGGAAATATATCCGATAAAACCGAATCATATCGCTCTTAGCATCTATAGTTGCTTTCATTATAAGAAATAAAATACGCCGCGGATTTTCATCCGAGGAAAACTTAAATTACGCCATTTTTAAACAAAAGGATTTAAATAAAAGATCAACCCAAATCTTAGTTTGGTGATCATTCCAACAAAACAAAGCGCACACCGCTACACAAAACCGAAACATAAGTTGCTAACCCAAAACCAAAAAATACGTCAAAAATCAAAACCAAAATATACGTCGTTATCCAAAACCCAAAACATACATCGCCCTCCCGGTCTCATTCAATGATGCACCACCGGTTGCGAAAAATATTCCGGAGTACATACAACCTCATCAAACGCATTATAGCACTAACATATAAAATCACATATTTAATTAAGCACATATTCGTCTATTAGTCATTTTAAAATGACTCTATATCTATACCTAACTTATCATCACGCTTAGCAATAATCATGCCTGCTTTCTATAAGCTTTAGCAAAATATTCATGCTTACTTATCAGGAAGCCTCAACAATGGCTATGCTCATCGTGCGGGTTCATACCCAACTGTTTAGATCGTTCACTGCACCGAGCTTGCCGAATGGCCATGCTTCTTGGAAAGGATCTCGATCAAATCACGGCTAGATTTTGGCCAACCATAGTCAAGCTTGCGGGTTGACAACCCACAATTCTCCATGGCTATCAGGCAAGCGTACCTCTCACATCAATCTTCATCTACATTTGGGTAAGTATACCCATTCACTCACATTCTAAACCATATCACGGCAACACAAAAGCGTCATATACACTTACTACCATTTAAAAGCACATAGCACATAAGATACAATAAGCACATAACTCAGCGGCGATAATTCCGCTAGAAACACACATTGTCATAAGACAAATTGAAAACAATCAAGAAATCAATTAAGCATCATGGGCTCGCTGCTCGTTTGACGAAAAATAAAAATTTCAACGTTTCCACATCGCGACTAGCATAGTCGACCCGGTCCTAATACATTGCATCCAATCCCAAATGACTCAAGGTTTTGATCGGAAAAGCCCGCCGGAAAACTTTTCTGGCGGCGACGGTGGCGGCCGGAGGTTGTGGCCGGCGGTGGAGGGGCGGCCGGATATTTTTGGGAGAGAGAGAGTTTATATTAGTGTGTGTGTATAATAGAGATGTAAATGAAATGAAAATAAAGAAAATGTATATAAATTATATATATATATATAAATATATAAAAGTTATAAAACATAAGTGGCAAGTCCCAATAGTTGAGGTTTACTTTGTAAATATTTCCAGGGCAAAAGTGTAACATTTAGTAACTTTTATAAATATTGTTCGAGATCATTTGGACAAGTTCATGGATGATTCAACGCACGAAACTTGTGCCATTGTTTTCTAAATTATTTTTTCTGATAAAAAATATGAGTTTTCACTCGACTATTTTTCGTAAACGTTTTATAATATTTATTTAAAATGTTTATTATTTATTTTGTATATTTTCGATAAACTTGTCCGTAAAATGATCTTTTACTCGAATATTTGTGTCTTCAACAAACGTTACTGAATAAAATGTTAAATAATTTATTAAATATTCTTATTTAATAAAACATGATAATTAAATGTAATTTAATTATTTTTGTGACGGTACTCGTTCTTGATCCTAAAATCTTGCGAGGGCATTTCAGTCACCTTCTGACTGTTTTCGGGTCTCGGTCAAAACTAAAAAGTTGTCAGGAATGTCGTTTTACTTCAAATTGCTTTAGAGTCCGAATAATGAAAACGTGCTTTAGATGGTCGTTCTTATAAGTCAAGCCAGACCCTAAAAGTCAACGATTGAAATCGTCATTCAAAAATTCGAAAATTCTCGGATGTTACAGTACCTACCCCTTAAAGAAATCTCGTCCCGAGATTAAATTTGTGTTATCCGATTGTGTGACCAAGGAAAGACTTAAGGTTAACTAAACTCGTCCTAAACAAGACGCTGATAATTTTATTCAGCAAAATTTAGTTTTTCGACACTTCTTAATATCCGTAAATTTTGGCTAGGTTTGACCAGTGTATTTAATCCATAGCTATACGTTAGCCTGTTAAGTATTATGAGTTATTCCCTGCTAGAATGATCGTAGGACCTTGTAGTTTTCATTCTGTATCAATTTTCATATATGTTTTCAAATTATATATGAGGTGGATGCATCTTATCATGCCGCAATTTTGATTGTTTAAAATCCCACGTGTATTGTATTCTTGTGATTTAAAATCAACATGCCACCAAAGAGAACTACCGCAACCACCACATCTATGACCGATACTCAGAATAAATATTTCAGAAAAATTATCATTGTACAGAGTTTCATGATCGAGATAACGCGTTATAAAGGAGTCCTCTTAATAGTGAAAGCATCGAAGGAGAAAGTGTAGTCGCGTGAGTATGGTTGTAGACAGTTTTGAATGTTCCGGGACGAAGTCTCGTGGTAATGTTCGATGATTAACAACAGACAAAGCTAGTTGAGGTAAGTATCCAACTTACTTAGGCAGTACTAGGATGTATCGCGACCTAAGTCCTCGTACTAGTGGCCCGTAATGAGTAGTCCGACTATCTCTTTCGACGATAGGTGTTTATCTGGTTTAAGGGGGTTGCATAACCTATTGGATAAAGTTGTATCAGTCGGGACCGCTCCAAGACCCAATAGTAGCGATCATAACGTCAATACTATAACAATGGTGATGGGATGCCGAGAATTAGGACATTTCGAGAAACAATATTCCCAGAATAAAGTTTAATAAATGAGAGGAGCTCGCGAGAGAGCTTATGCGATAGACGGCGGATTATGGTACTCAGTCGTTAGTTCGATGAATCAGCTTCATTAGCTCAAGTGTGTAACAAGTCTGTTAGTTCCACGAACAATTCGTGATCGCGAGGATTAGCAACAACAAAAGTAATAACTTAAAAATGTGATAAGGTAGATCCAAGTGAGGCCTTAAGATTCTGCTGAGTGGCAAGACACGATTGTGTCTCTAGACCCTTTTAACGGATTCTGATGATTATCGATTTCAGGTTCATACTCGTGTCATATCGGATACCATTAAGCCCACTCATTTATAATTTCTTATTTACATAAAGAAGCGTCCAAATTTTATGTATGTCAAGAAATGATAAAATTTTGGTTCGGTGATTTATATTTATTTTATTTAAATGAAGAGGGCGTCCCAAATCCTTTTAATAAACGATTATAATCATCCTTCCTTAATAATTCCCGATGCAATACGCGTACTCTCATAACCTTCAAGGTGGTTGACATGACGATGCATGTGTTCTAATGAGTATGGGACGAGTGATTTAAAACTCGTCTTCGGAGACTGGGAGTAAAAACTGCCAGGCGAGATCAACATAGAGTTCAAGATAGTTAATGAGTACTCGGTTAGAGTAAATACGATGAAGGTTCTTATAAACGAGTTAACATAGCAATTATCGTATCAATCCTCCTATTACAAGTCCCGCCCATACAAGACTTGTCATATCAGATTACATTAAATCCATGATAATCAGAACTGTGCGGTTTTTTTGTATACTTAGCAATTATCATATCAATCCTTATATTACAAGTCCCGCCCATACAAGACTTGTAATACTTAGATTCATACATAATTCCATGTAAACAAAAATTATAACGGTCTCCGTGTAATACAATATAGTATAATGCTATGAAGAAAAATAATATCCTTAGAGACCATCGTTTAACTTACAATGTCTGAGAACGAAATGAGACCATTGTGCGACTCACAATGTCTAAGAAGTAAGATGAGACCATTGTATAACTCACAATGTCTGACGAGTAGAATGAGACCATTGTGCAACCCACAATGTCTTAAGAAACGCTCTGGTATTTATATAAATAACTCTTATATAAATAAATGTGCGATATACGCAAAAGATGTAAGCATATATATTACATATATGTATGTCATGTAAACACTTAAGGTAACAAGTAACCTAAGCAAGTAAGCAAGTAGTGTGTATGCACTTTGAAAATGTTTATTGTGATGCAATGTTTGTGAAAACGGTTATAGTCTAGGGTAAAATATGCAACCTAGTTCTCTATAACCAGTGCTCTGATACCAATCTGTGACACCCCCAAAAATATGACAATGCAGCGGAATACCACTTGGGGTGCTACTTCATAATACACAGCGCTAGATACAAGAGAACGACCTCTAAATGTGTCGTTTGTAAAACAATCTCGTTGATTTTCTGTAATCCAAAAATAATATTTGTACATAATTGCAATCACATGAAAAACTTGAATGTAAAGACTCCAATGCACATCAAATAATCCAAGCATCTATTCACCTGAGAAAAACATGCTTAAAAGTGTCAACATTAAAGTTGGTGAGTTCATAGGTTTCTGTAAATATAAACGTTAGTTCCAATAAATGTATCTGCCCACTGTATCATTACAGTGTCATATAAAAAACGGTTTAGTGACTAGTGTCTCCCTACAGTATCATAAAATAATTGTATGGCCATTTAAATCCTTAAAGTCTTTCCAAAATGTACGCATGAATTTTTAGAAATCATTAGCTTGTTTAAAATATGCAAGACCATTTCTATCCCCAAATAGTCCCAAAATGTACGTATCAAAGTTGGATCACAAATATCCAAAGTATGTATTGCCACTTTATTCAAGTGTGTATAAAACCATGATTACCATTACTCTAAGTTCATGAACTGTGACGTAGACTTGTATGTATGCCACTTTATTCAAGGCACAGTAAGAGTGTACCCATCGTAGGTGTTCCCTCCAAGAACACCCGGGCTTTAATGGAAAAATTATATTGTGCCCATCATGGGTGTTCCTCCAGAAACACCCGGGCGAGTAAAGATAATATGGTTCCCCTCATGGGTGTTCCCTCCAGGAACACCCGGGCAGTAATGATTGTTGGCCCCACAGGCGCCAATCCAATCGTAATCCGACATGGTATAACGTTCGTTCCCAGTGATAGCTAGTCACCCGAACGGGGATTGTCAATCCTAAATAGATCTATTTCATAACATTCGCGCTCACCCTCCAAGTGATTTACAGTTCATGCAACCTAAGCTAATCCGTAATATAAAAGTTATAGTATGCGGTTACGTTCCAAAAATATAAAACAAGTATGTATTCACTCGCGAGATATATAAAGAGTATGTAATCAAACAGGTAATCAACCACGTAAATGCATTTAGAAAACAGCATGGTTCTACACCAATATATATGTAAAACCAGTAAAAATGGGGCTATGAATCTCACTTGATGTGAAGAACGTTGATAGGTAGGGCATTAGTATGCACAACACGAACGGAAGACGAAGCGGCTCGAATCGAGGAAGTTGACAACTAATCTTAACTGCTAAGTCCCACTAGCCTAAGATAATAAATTTAGGTTTCCCGATGAATGGTTAAGTTAACGCGACACGTTGATAAAAGACTCAGATTTAATGTTGAAATATCTTGGTGGTTGGTTAAATAAATAATTTGAAAATATACGCACAGTGTGTAATATATATTCTTTATATATTACATATGAAAAATATCCCTTATATAATTCTTACCGTGAATTATATCACAAAGACAATCAATCCAAAGATTATTGAAAAGTATAATATACCTTGCAGGTATTATATAATAAGTGTGAATAAAATAATTAAACCAATTAGTTTGACTCATTTTCTGAAATCACCACTTAATTAAACAAAAGTTCTTATGTAAACGTAATCGTACGTTTTAAGATTTTCAGTTAAGTTAACCGATGTTTGTAAAGCCTTTTACAACAATTATTAGGTTACCTCTAGCTGATAATTATAAAATATAAAGTAATATTTTATAGCTTATATTTCGTTTCCTCGACGGTTCGTGACTGAAACAGTCGTCTAATTGTAAACGTATAATCTTCGTTCGTTATCAAGTTATTGCATAGTTATATTTTAATATATTTCTAAAATATAACTTAGCCTCTTTATCGGTTTCCAAAATGATAGCAGTTTTAGTGATACATTAATAAATATAGAAATTGCATATAAAATTAGTTATGACCTTCCGTTTTATAAAACGATTTCATTTTCGCAAAAACGCGCGTTTTTCCTTAATCTATATATATATTGCAATTATTTGCGTTTTCCATATCTCAACGTCTGTTGTTCTAATTAATATTTATACGTTATTATATCTAAATTAAACCAATTAGTAAACACTATATTTATTTAACCAATTTAAACCACCATTTATGTCCGGTTTTAATATTTTTAAAACCTTAAGTTATACCTATTTGTCGTCTCATATACACCAAACGCTCCTCTTTGGACCGTCCTAAGCCAAACAGCCCTTATGGGTTGTTAACCCATATCCAGACGCACCCCCTGTTGTGACATATAGACCAAACACAGCCTTAGCTGCGGCTACAAACCGAACGAACCCGCTGATGCAACCAAACGCACCCTATGTGGTCACAACCCAACCCGAACGCAGCCCCTCCCTTGGCTGCTGTTTCTGTCAATGAACAAACAAACACCACCTGCTGTGGTGGTTATAAAACCATACGCACCCTATTCGAGTGTAAACCACAAAACCAAACGGACCATAATCTGAGTAAGACCAAACGGGACCCCTAACCTGGTTGCTTTACAACCGTAAACCAAACGCTCCTAACTGGTCATAACTTATAACCACACGCACCCTGCTGCGGTACGAAACCAAACGGACCCTAGCTGTTCTAAAATCCCAACGCACCCATTTGGTTGTTTTACAAACCAACCGAACACCCCTAGCTGTTTACAACAGCCAAACGCACCATTGTTGGGCTGTCACAGCCAAACGCGCCCTAATCGGGCGGCTGACCCGATACCGACCGCACCCTTGTGGTGCCGAAATCAAACCAACGCCCCTAGTTGATTATAACAACACCAAATTGCCCTCTTAGGCTGTTGACAACAAAAACAAACGCACCCTCGAGATGGTTGGCAGCCAAAGCAACCATTTTCTTCGCCAAACGCAGCCTAGCTTGCTGAAATCAGTAAACCAAACGCACCTTGCGTTTTAAAACAAAACCAAACGAACACCCTTTTTTGCTAACTCAAAACCGGACGCACCCTTGGTTGTTTGTTATAAAACCCTAACGCATCCTTTGTGGTGCAAGAAAACCAAACGAACACCCCGTGGTGGTGTTATAAACCCAAACAAATGCACCCTTGGTGCTTATGAATAAAACCAGACGCACACTCCTGCTGCTATAAACTCAAACCACACGCACCCTGTTGGCTGTGGACAAAAACCAAACCGCACCCTAGTTGGTTTTAAATAGACCAAACGCAACCCTCATCGGCTGCCATAGACCCACGACAACACACACTTACTGAGTGGAGCTGAGCCACGAAAATAAACACCACCTGGTGGTAGTGTTATTCCCGCAACCAAAACGGGACCCTAGTGGTGTTAACCACATAACGAACACACCCTTTTTGGTGTGGTGATGATGATGTATAGTGGTGTATGACGATGGTGGTGACAGCGGGTGGAGGTGGTGGCGAGTGGCGGAGAGTGGGTATGGGGATCGGGTAGATCCGGTCGTGAGGACCACTTTTGGTTTTGATCGGAAAAGCCCGCCGGAAAACTTTTCCGGCGGTGGCGGCCGGAGGTTGTGGGCGGGGCCGGATATTTTGGGAGAGAGAGAGTTATATTAGTGTGTGTGTATAATAGAGATGAAATGAAATGAAAATAAAGAAAATGTATATAAATTATATATATATATAAAGATCTAAAGTTATAAAAACAATAAGTGGCAAGTCCCAATAAGTTCGGGGTTTACTTTGTAAATATTTCCAAGGGGCCAAAAGTGTAACATTTGAGTAACTTTTATAAATAT
Organism: Tanacetum coccineum; assembly: GCA_026074375.1. Classification (NCBI taxonomy): domain Eukaryota; kingdom Viridiplantae; phylum Streptophyta; class Magnoliopsida; order Asterales; family Asteraceae; genus Tanacetum; species Tanacetum coccineum. Next base: position 11,527 of record BQNB010137558.1, read on the forward strand.
TGGTTCGGGACTCATTTGGACCACGTAATGGATGATTCAACGCACGAAACTTGTGCCATTGTTTTCTAAATTATTTTTCTGATAAAAATGAGTATTCACTCGACTATTTTTCGTAAACGTTTTATAATTTTATTTAAAACGTTTATTATTTATTTTGTATATTTTCGATAAACTTGTCCGTAAAATGATCTTTATCGGGAATATTGTGTCTTCAACAAACGTTACTGATAAAATTGTTAAATAATTTATTAAATATTTTTATTTAATAAAACATGATAATTAAATGTAATTTAATTATTTTTGTGACGGTACTCGTTCTTGATCCTAAAATCTTGCGAGGGCATTTCAGTCACCTTCTGACTGTTTTCGGGTCTCGGTCAAAACTAAAAAGTTGTCAGGAGTGTCGTTTTACTTCAAATTGCTTTAGAGTCCGAATAATGAAAACGTGCTTTAGATGGTCGTTCTTATAAGTCAAGCCAGACCCTAAAAGTCAACGATTGAAATCGTCATTCAAAATTCGAAAATTCTCGGATTGTTACATAAATCACAAATCATTGCTAAAATCGAGTTATGATAATGATTCCTTAAATTTGTATAAAAGATTCAGTATTTTACTTTATGCAAAAACGAGAGTTTTTAAACATTGATTCGAATTTTTTTACACATTTTGAATTATAGTCACATTAAAATGAGTTTTACGCTTGAAAAACTTGAATCAAAATTAAAAATCTATCATTTTTGAAAACCTTCTCATTTTTCTCAAAATAAAAATCTTCTCAATTGATCCGGATATATATATATATATATAGTTTCATATATATATATATATATATATATTCATACATGTGATGAGAAATCCACTTGCGTCTTAGATCCTAAAACCCCACAACATTAGGTTATGATCGTTCTTTCCTTTATATTATATATCACTTGATCGAAAACTTTCTACTTTAGGAAACTTTCTATTTTTAGGAAAGTTACTATTTTAGGAAAACTACCATTTTTAGTAAGTATCGCCTTCTAATTATTTTTATAATAATATATAGTCATCTCGTCGAACTCTTGACATTCATTTTGATTATTATTTACTTGTATCGATATTATATTTCGATTGTTACAAAAGTTTCTATTTTTAGAATCTACTCCGTTCGTATAAATTGTTAAGTTTAAAATGTCTTACTCGTATTAATAATAACATTTAGTCACTTTTATTACCCCCCGACAAGTTTAGGATTAACCCGTTGACTTTTGAAAGTTAACGTCAGACTTTGTTTGACTTTTACTTTGTATACATATTTATTAATTAAGTCTGACCCGCTCCAAACGACCCGTTATATCACGTATTCACGATTCGGACTCAAAAGAGATTTTATGTAAAACGATATTCAAGACAACTTTTTAGTTTTAGCCGAGACCCGAAACTCGACGGAATATTGTATTTTAATAAATTTTTATTATTTTTATTAACAAAATGCCCTGCAAGTTTCTTCAGGGAACCTTTCGACTTTTTAGTAAAACCACAGATTTGACCATTGGTTTTGACCCGTTATTACTCGATTTCAAGATCAGCAAGACTCGCAGCAAAGTAAAACATCATTCTGAGCAACTTTCGTGTTTCGCCGGAAGGCCGATACGGACTCGAAAGTGCTCAAACGAGCTTTTAATTTCCTTAAGATCCATTATTTTATACAAGTGCTGAGTTTTTATACTTATAATATACATCTCGTTTTAGCTCTAACTATTTCGTTATTAGGAGTTAGAAGCCCGTTTTATATCAAAACGATCGTCTAAGAAGGCTTTATTATATTTTGTAAACCAAAATCTGACTTTTTAAAATCTCGGACCCCGAATCACGAGTTCCGTTTTCTGATCTAAACTATCTGTTACAAAAAGCGCCAAAATCCGTTTTTGACCCAAAAACTTATCTAAAATATGTCTAATATGGCCTATAATTTCATATAAATCCCGCTTTATAATCAATAACATATTACACTAGACGCCGCAAAGTTTCAATTTTATAAAACGTCTCTTTTGAGGTCGTTTTCTGTGACTTGTGCGTTTGGACTATGAAGTAGCACCCCATTGTTACCATTCCGCTGCCGTCCTGATTTTGGGGGTGTTACAGAAGACACCCCTTTGTATCTTAGCCATGGTTCGAACCCAAAGAACAAAACCAAACCAAAACCCAACTCCTCCCAAATAGATAGCAATCAAATAAACCACACCCTTGTGATTTCTTGCTTGGTTTGAACCCCCAACCAAAACCAAAAACCTCTTTTTGTTCCAATAAAACTTAACCTCTCATAAACCTCATTGCATGTCTCTTTTTATTACATGGATGATTAAGTTATAACCTCCTAAGTATTATTTGGTTGCTAGAAAATCAAAAACATCAAAGGGTGTTTGCTTGGGTGCTCGGCCGAACCACAAAAAGAAAGGGGGAAAGGAAAACAACTTCCACTTGGTTAATGGTTAATCCTAAACCATTTTTGAGAGATGTTTGAGTGTGTTTTCAAGATCAAAATGGAAAAATGGTGAGTGTGTGTGGGTGTTTGTATCCGGGCGAACCACAAGACAAGAGAGAAAGAAGAACAAAAATTTCAACTTTGAGTTTACTTGTTTTAGTTATAAGGCAATGGGGAGACTCAAATAATCATTATTGCATGCCTTGGAAAATAAAAAAATAGGTTGTGTGTTCTTGTGGCTATAACCGGCTAGGGGGGGCTAGGAAATCATCATGCCATATTTTTTTTATAAAACTTGTATAAACTTTTAATCAAAAGTGGTACTTAACTCTCAAAATGTAAACACATCAATTTAATTAAAACGCGAGTTTGGTCAAGGACAAGGAACGAAGACGACAAGGTTCATAAAACAATAGTTTACGATCATAAAATAATAACCGAGACGCGTCGTAGATTCTTACGATGCTCCAAACGATTAACGAATCGCGCGGTCAAACGGTGACTCGCGAAATGTCCAAAAATAAAATTTTCAAATTTCCGTCCGTAATAAAATATGAAAATAATTATTTACGACAAATAAAATTTAA
>BQNB010137559.1:0-17831 GCA_026074375.1 Tanacetum coccineum
CACGTATTTGTAATTAAAATTTCTATCTAATTAATGATGTTTTCAAAAGTAAAATACCTGATATGAACAGTAGCTTTTATAAAATTATTTTCATAAAAGTATTTATAATTGTAAACTTGCGTAATTCATAACTCCTTCGTTATTGATCCAAAAATTATGATTCTTAATGTTTTGGAATCCTAAAAATATGTACCATCTGAGAAAAATAACCAATTTATATATCAGAGGTGGATCTTAATAAGTTTTTATAAAAATTGTTTTTATAAATACACTTTTTATATAGATCTTGTAAACTTCGTATCTCCTTCGTTATTGCTTGGTTTTTCAAGTTCCTTATATGGTTGGAATCCTCATGACATGTAGTATCTTATAAAAATATAAAATAAATGCTTTTATTTTTGAATTAAAACAGAAACATTTGAGGTTTTTATTAAAATGTGATTAAAACTAGTTTTTATAACTTTTTAGTTTAACCACTTTGTTACAAGTCCATTACAATAACTTATATCATATGTCTTACATTATTAGTGTCCTTAGTCTATGAATTGTCCAAATATTGTCCAAGATAACAAGATCAACAAGTTCTTATATCACTTTTATTTATAAACTCATTAAGTAACTTTTTAAACCACTAGTTTATATATACCTTTTTATACATAAACCTTACTTGTACAATACTTATACTTCCATTCCAACATTATATTAACATCCATATAACATAAGTAAAAGTATATTTTACCATGATTACAAGTAAAAATCCATTTTTCATGTAGATAAGTTTCCTAGATGGTGATTAACTATATAAACATCATATATGCATAAAATCACAAAAGTAAAGAGATTAAGGTTTTTAGATAACCTTAATATGATGTAGGGTGATGAACAATATGATCTAAACCCTTGTTTAGAAAAAAAACCCTAGCTTCTAATACAAAGAAAACCTTAATTCTAAGTAAAACCTAATCTTGCATTTTCCTTGCTTAACCCTTTTAAATACTTAACCAAGCCTTCAAACCTTCTTGGTATATCTTAGATATATTGTAGGAATACTTGTATGTGTTGTAAATAAATTTTGTATGAATTGTTTGTGGGTTTTTGGTTTGGCCGTAGGATATGTAGAGAAAACAAAGAGAATGAGTAGTTTTTCTTAAGTGAAATGAAAGTGTGTGTGTTCCATCTAAGTCGTGCATGTATATACACTTCCTTGACTAGTCCAATATTGCCATAGGAAAGTCTTAATCACAATGAGGGTTTTAAGGAAAGTCTTGGTCAAGACTAGCTAAAATTCCTTAAGGTTTAATGAGCTTATGTTGTACAAAGATCAAGTTGGTGTTTTGTGAGCTCAATGTCCCCTAGGACATATATGTTATCCGAATTTTGGGGGAGGGAGGGAGTACAAGTTGATTTTTTTTATATCTTGCAAAATATCTTGTAATATTTGTAGATATAAGTTGTAGTTTAAATGTATAAAGATGTTACTTGTGAATTGTAAGTCTTGGTTTATTTTTTGTTGAGTAAAATTAAGCTAAGGTGAGTAATAGGGGTGTATTTTTATAAAACTTTGGGTATTGGGTATAAAAATGGGTATTTGTTGAAGCGTAGATAAGTTTTGGTGGTTCCGGGAATGCCTAAACGTAATTTATCGCAAAACGTAAACACTTTACGTAACCAATAAAAATAAAATGTGCAAAGATAATAATTATACTCCAAATAATTATCTAACACTTGCTTGATGTAAACATTTAATTGTTTGATGCCCGTTTACGTTGAATGATAATTTTTAGCTTACGCGATTTAACTTAACGATTTCAATTAAAAGCAAACGCATACAAGACTAAAAATAAATGATGGATTATATAACGTTGTACAATGACCTAAAATACGGATTGTTACAGTATTCCCTTGTTAAATGAGCATTGTCCTCAAGGCTTAAGACGCGGCACTTAACGACGGTGCAGTCTTTGTGAAGAGGTGCGGATACTTCTTCCGGAATTGGTCTTCACGTTCCCATGTAAACTCAGGACCTCTCCTGGAGTTCCATCGAACCTTGACAATTAGGATACGACTTTGTTTCAATCATTTAACTTCACGATCCATGATCTCTACTGGTTCCTCAACAAAATAAAGCTTGTCATCAATGTGTAGTCCATCTAACGGAACGGCTAATGGTTCGTCGGCATAGCACTTCTTCAAGTTGGATACATGAAACGTATTGTGAACCCTGCTCAGCTCTTGGGGAAGTTCAAGCTTGTAAGCAATGGCTCCAACCTTTTCCAACACTTTGAAAGGTCCAACATATCTGGGGTTTAGCTTCCCCCATTTGCCAAAACGTACTACTCCTTTCCAAGGCGAAACCTTGAGCATAACCCTATCTCCAACTTGAAATTCCATCGGCGTACGCTTTAAATCGGCGTAACTCTTTTGTCGATCACGAGCAGCTTGAATTCTTTGCTTGATCTGAATGATTTTCTCAGTTGTCTCTTGCACTATTTCTGGACCAGTGAGTTGAACTTCTCCAACCTAGGCCCAACAAACAGGTGAGCGACACTTTCGACCGTAAAGTGCTTCAAACAGTGCAGCCTTAATGCTAGCGTGATAACTATTGTTATATGAAAACTCGACTAGTGGCAAATGGTTAACCCAACCCTTTCCAAATTCGATCACACAAGCACGCAGCATATCCTCGAGAGTTTGAATATTCCTCTCGCTTTGTCCTTCAGTTTGCGGATGATATGCAGTACTCATATCCAAATTCGTACCCAAAGCCTTCTGAAGTGACCTCCAAAAATTTGATGCAAACCTAGGGTCGCAATCACAAATGATTGAGATAGGTATCCTATGCCTCGTGACCACCTCTTTTTGGTATATTATTGCCAATTTCTCCATGGGATCGGTTTCCCTCATTGGTATGAAGATTACGGATTTAGTAAGTCGGTCAACAATCACCCAAATGGTGTCGTAACCTTGTGACGACTTAGGAAGCTTCGTGATAAAATCCATTGTGATATTATCCCACTTCCATTGAGGTATCTTAGGTTACACCAACAAACCCGATGGCCTTTGGCGTTGAGCCTTGACCTTAGCATAAGTCAAGCATTTGCTAACATAGGTGGCGATGTCGGCCTTTATATTGGGCCACCAGTATAGCTTCTTCATGTCCTGGTACATCTTGTCAGAACCCAGATGGATATATTATTTTGACTTGTGGGACTCGTGCATGATCACAGTCCTCAAATCACCATAACAGGGTAACCAACTCCTGCCATTTAAGCATAGAGTTCCATCCACGCGAGATTCCAACTTCTCCATTCTAAGTTTCTTTGGATCCTTAGAATTTTCAATCAACATACCTCCAACATCTTCGTTCTTGATGTTCTCTGGTTTCCGTGCTTCAGTCTGAGCATTCAAGATTTGCTTAGAAGCCAAACCAATAGTCCATGACTAAGGCCGAACTCTTATGGCTTATTTTGCTCTTTCATGGCTCAAAGCATCAACAACAACATTTGCCTTTTCCCGGGTGATAACGGATCTCACAATCGTAATCACTAAGCAACTCTAATCAACGACGTTGCCTCATGTTCAACTCTTTCTGATTAAGAATGTGTTGTAAACTCTTATGATCAGTGAACACTGTACACTTGGTCCCATAAAGATAGTGCATCTAAATCTTGAGAGCGAACACTACTGCTTCAAGTTACCAATCATGAGTCGTATAGTTCTTCTCATGAATTTTCAATTGGCGTGATGCATAAGCAATCACCTTCTCTCTTTGCATCAACACAGTGCCCAAACCTTTCATGAAAAGCTATCACATTACTGTGAAAGAATCTTCGCTCCTAAGGTAAAGCCAGAATTGGTGCACTACACAACTTCTGCTTAATCAGTTGAAATGCTGCTTCTTGTTTGTCGCCCAAAACAAACTTGACCTTCTTCTGAGTAAGCTTGGTCATTGGCTTGGCTATCTTCGAAAATCCTTCGATGAATCTTCGGTAATACCCAGCAAGACCTAAAAATTTATGAATCTCTGTTGGCGTTTTAGGAGATGCCTAATATTTTATGGATTCGATTTTGGCGGGATCTACGTGAATGCCTTGACTATCAATCACGTGGCTGAGAAATTGTACCTTGGGAAGCCAAAATTTGCATTTAGAGAATTTAGCGTACAACTCCTCTTTCTTAAGCAATTCCAGAATTGCCTTAAGATGTTCTTCGTGTTCCTTCTTGTTCTTGGAGTAGATAAGGATATCGTCAATAAAGACAATCACAAATTTATCCAAAAATGGCTTGCACACGCGGTTTATGAGATCCATAAATACCGCGGGTGCGTTCATCAAGCCAAATGGCATAACTTGGAACTCATAATGACCATATCGAGTTCTGAATGTCATCTTCGGAATATCTTCTTCACGTACCCGAAGCTGATAATAACCTAATCGCAAGTCTATCTTAGAATAAACATTGGATCCTTGTAGCTGATCAAATAAATCGTCGATCCTTGGGAGTGGATAACGATTCTTCACCGTTAGCTTGTTCAGCTCTCGGTAGTCGATACACATTCAAAACGATCCATCCTTCTTTTTGACAAACAAGACCGGAGCTCCCCAAGGTGAGGAACTGGGTCTTATGATGCCCTTGTCCAGAAAACCGACACAGTGAGTTTGACTCACCCGAACAAGGATGTCAATCCCAAATAGATCTATTTATAACATTCGCACTCACAACAAGTAATTGACAGTTCATGATAATGGGTTCGAGGGTCTATACGCTATTAGGCAAACACGTATCGTATGTAAAAATTTCCACTTGCGTCCAATTGTAAAACATGCATTTGGTTTCTCACCCAGAAACATGTAAATTCATTAAAAATATAAAACATGGGGCTATGACTCACCTCGAGTGGAAGAGTTTAACAAGGTAATAACAAATGCGGTGAAAATGCGTCACAAATACACCCTAATGCACCTAAATTGATTATAGGGTTGTATAAATACTAAGCAACTTTGGATTAACTAATACCATATATAATTTTATATGGCTACATCACCATCTACTGTATTTGTGAAATCATATTTATAAAGTAAAAACGTTTATAAATATCTCTTTAGTAAAAAAGGCGTAACTTTATCATTTCAAGTCCTTTTTTACGTTTCTTATGTCCACGCTTTCGTATTAAGACGAGTTATCAAAATATTACATTTTCATATTTTAAGTCCTCTGGTGAACAGTACTTTTTACTGTTCATATACTTTTATAAAATTAGTCGTCGTAAACTCGTAAATGTCGTATTTTATTCGTTTTAACTCCGTTTTTAGTGATTCTTTCAAGCACGTCTTCGTAATTAATAGTTCTATCTAATTAATGATGTTTTCAAAATAAATATATCTGATGTGAACAGTAACTTTTATAAAATTATTTTTATAAAAGTATTTATTATCGTAAACTTGCGAAATTCATAACTCCTTCGTTATTGATCCTAAAATTATGATTCTTATTGTTTTGGAATCCTAAAAATATGTACTTTTTATGAAAAATAACCAACCATTTATATCAGATCTGAAAATCAAATAGTTTTTATAAAATTTCTTTTATAAACTCGTTTATTATCGTATAACTTGTAAATTACGTATCTCCTTCGTTATAAATCGGTTTTTCGAGTTTCTTACCTTTTTGGAATCCTCATGAGATGTAGTATTTTATTAAAATATAAAATAAACACTTTTTATTTCGAATTTAAACAGAATGTTTTGATAAATGTGTTAAAAATATGACTAAACTTGTTTTTGTAACCTTTAGGTTTAGTAACTTTGTTACAAGTCCATTACAACACTTAACTGCATATGTCTTACATCCTTAGGGTTCCTAGTCCATGATTTATCCAAAGATTGTCCAAGAATCACAAGATCCATAAGTCTACATACTTATTTTGTTTATGAACTTTCATAAATACACCTTTTAGGTAACTTATTTATATACATTTTTTATACATAAACCATACTTGTACATTACTTATACTTCCATTATAACATGATATTAACATCCATACAACATATGTAAAAATATACCAAATCATAAACAAGTGTAAAAAAATCTATTTTACATGTAAATAAGTTCCTTAGATGGTGATTAACTATACAAACATTATATATGCATAAAATCACAAATGTAAAGAGATTAAGGTTTTTAGGTAACCTTAGTATGATGTATGGTGATGAACAATATGATCTAAACCCTTGTTTAGCTATTTAACCCAAGCTTCCAATACAAAAGAAACCCTAAATCTAAGAAAACTCTAATCTTGAACCTTCTAGCTTTAACACTTGTAAACCCCAAACCAAACCTTATAAACACCTTAGGATATCTTAGATATGATGTATGAACACTTGTATATATTGTAAATAAATTTTGTATGGATTTGGTAGGGTGTTTGTAGTGAGCCGTGAGATAGGAGAGCAAACAAAGAGATTGATGAAGTTTTTCTACTAAGGAAATGAGTGTATGTGTTTATCTTTCTAGTATAAGCTTTATATACTACAACTTGGCTAGTCAAGACCATTATTAGTAGTCCAAGACAAGATGAGCAAAACATGGAAGAAAAAGACCAAACACTAGTCATAGTTAGTAAGACATAATGAGTTGAAATTGGTACAAGACTTCTAGCAAGATTTTTGAGATATTTTCTCTTATTTCTACACCATATCCGACCATACATATGAATATATAAGAGATTTATGAAATTTTTGAGTATTGGGTGTAATTGTGGGTATTTTTTTAACCGTAGAAAAGTTTTAGTGGTTTCGGGTATGCCTAAACGTATTTTATCGTGAAACGTAAACACTTTACGTAACCAATAAAAATAAAATGTGTAAAGATAATAATTATCCTCCAAATAATTATCTAACACTTGCTTGATGTAAACATTTAATTGTTTGATGCCTGTTTATATTGAATGAAATTTTTTAGCTTACGCGATTTAACTTAACGATTTCAATTTAAAAGCAAACGCGTACAATACTAAAAATAAATAGTGAATTTATTGACGACATTCAATGATCCTAAAACATGGGGTGTTATAGTCTTCCCCCGTTAAATGAGCCTTGTCCTCAAGTCTCAAGATGCGGCACTTGACGACGGTGCGGTCTTTGTGAAGAGGTTTTGATATTTCTTCCGGAATTAGTCTTTACATTCCCATGTAAACTCTAGACCTCTCCTAGAGTTCCATTAAACCTTGAAAATTGGGACACGACTTTGCCTCAATCTTTTGACTTCACGATCCATGATTTTGACCGATTCCTCGACAAAATGAAGCTTATCATCAATGTGTAGTCCGGCCAACGGAACGGCTAATGGTTCATCGGCATAGCACTTCTTCAAGTTGGATACATGAAACGTGTTGTGAACCCTGCTCAGCTCTTGAGGAAGCTCAAGCTTGTAAGCAACAGATCCAACCTTTTCTAACACTTTGAAAGGTCCAACATATCTGGGGTCTAGCTTCCCCCGTTTGCCAAAACGTACTACTCCTTTCCAAGGAAAAACTTTGAGCATAACTCTATCTCCAACTTGAAATTCCATCGGCTTACACTTTAAATCGGCATAACTCTTTTGTCAGTCATGTACGGCTTAAATTCTTTGCTTGATCTGAATGATTTTCTCAGTCGTCTCTTGAACTATTTATGGACCATTGAGTTGAACTTCTCCAACCTCGGCCCAACAAACAGGTGAACGGCACTTTTAACTATAAAATGATTCAAATGGTGCAGCCTTAATGCTAGCGTGATAACTATTGTTATATGAAAACTCGACTAGTGGAAAATGGTTAACCCAACCCTTTCCAAATTCGATCACACAAGCACGCAGCATATCCTCGAGAGTTTTAATAGTCCTCTCGCTTTGTCTGTTAGTTTACGGATGATATGTTGTACTCATATCCAAATTCGTACCTAAAGCCTTCTGAAGTGACCTCCAGAAATTTAATGCAAACCTAGGGTCGCGATCACAAATGATTGAGATAGGTATCCCATGCCTCGTGACCACCTCTTTTAGGTACATTCTTGCCAATTTTTCCATGGGATCAATTTCCCTCATTGGTACAAAGATTGCGGATTTTGTAAGTCGATCAACAATTACCCAAATGGTGATATAACCTTGTGACGACTTAGGAAGCTTTGTAATAAAATCCATTGTGATATTATCCCACTTCCATTGAGGTATAAGCAGGTTGCACTTATACAAACCCGATGGAACTTTGGTGTTTAGCCTTGACCTTAGCACAAGTCAAGCATTTGTTAACATAGGTGGCGATGTCGACCTTCATATTGGGCCACCAATATAGCTTCTTTTATTCCATGGTACATCTTTTAAAAACCCTGATGGAATAGAGTATTTTGACTGTGAGACTCGGCAAGTCACAGACCCTTAAATACACCATAACATGAGTAACCGAACCTTGCCATTTAGCATAGAGTTCCATCCGCGGGGCCTTCCTAACTTTTCTGTTTCAAGTTTCTTTGGATCCTTAGAATTTTCAATCAACATACCTCCAACATCTTCGTTCTTGATGTTCTCTGGTTTCTGTGCTTCAGTCTGAGCATTCTAGATTTGCTTAGGAAGGTCCAAACCAATAGTCATGACTAAGGCTCAAACTCTTAATGGCTTTATTCACGCTTTCATGCTCAAAGCATCAGCAACAACATTTGCCTTTCCCGGGTGATAACGGATCTCACAATCGTAATCACTGAGCAACTCTAACCAACAACGTTGCTTCATGTTTAACTCTTTCTGATTAAGAATGTGTTGCAAACTCTTATGATAACACCGTACACTTGGTCCTATATAGATAGTGCCTCCAGATCTTGAGAGCGAACATTACTGCTTCAAGTTCCAAATCATGAGTCATATAGTTCTTCTCAAGAATTTTCAATTGGCGTGATACATAAGCAATCACCTTATCTCTTTGCATCAACACATCGCCTAAACCATTGATTGAAGCATCGCAGTATGTGATAAAATCTTCGCTTCCTTCATGTAAAGCTAGAATTGGTGCACTACACAACTTCTGCTTAATCAGTTGAAACGCTGCTTCTTGTTTGTCGCCCCAAACAAACTTAACCTTCTTCTGATTAAGCTTGGTCATTGGCTTGGTCATTGGCTTGGCGATCTTCGAAAATCCTTTGATGAATCTTCGGTAATACCCAACAAGACCTAAAAGTTGACGAATCTTCGTTGGCATTTTAGGAGATGCATCTTTTATGGATTCGATCTTGGCGGGATCCACGTGAATGCCTTGACTATCAATCACGTGGCTGAGAAATTGTACCTTAGGAAGCCAAAATTCGCATTTAGAGAATTTAGCGTACAACTCCTCTTTCTTAAGAAATTCTAGAATTGCCTTAAGATGTTCTTCGTGTTCCTTCTTGTTCTTGGAGTAGATAAGGATATCATCAATAAAGAAAATCACAAATTTATCTAAAAATGGCTTGCACACGCCGTTCATGAGATCCATAAATACCGCTGGTGCGTTCGTCAAGCCAAATGGCATAACTTGGAACTCATAATGACAATATCGAGTTCTGAATGCCGTCTTCGGAATATCTTCTTCACGTACCCAAAGCTGGTGATAACCTGATCGCAAGTCTATCTTAAAATAAACACTGGATCCTTGTAGTTGATCAAATAAATTGTCGATCCTTGGGAGTGGATAATGATTCTTCACCGTTAGCTTGTTTAGCTCTCGGTAGTTGATACACATTCGAAACGATCCATCCTTCTTTTTGACAAACAAGACCGGAGCTCCCCAAGGTAAGGAACTAGGTGTTATGAAGCCCTTGTCAGAAAGTTCTTGGAGTTGGTCCGACAATTCCTTCATTTCAGATGGAGCTAATCGATAAGGCGCCCATGCTACAGGTGCAGCACCAGGTATCAAATCGATTTGGAATTCCACTTGTCGAGTCGGAGGGAGACCCGACAAGTCTTCAGGAAATACTTTAGGAAAATTTCGAACGATCGGTACGTCCTCAAGTCGCTTCTTCTTCGACTTGTCTCCAGTCTCCTTTGTAGTAACATGTGCCATAAAAAGATAGGACTCCTTTGCCATGTACTTCTGTGTTTTGGCACGGAGATCGATGTGTTTAAACGAGTTCTTGTTTCATTAAGTCGCTTCCGTCACCGCGACACAATCAACGTTTCAATTTCCCCAGGGTATACGATATTCGATTTTCTGGGCATAAACGATGACTAACTTGGTAATTTGCTAACCTTTACATGCCGATTATTACGTCCAAGGACTACCAAGTTCTATGAGCATTAGGTCTATATTGAATGGGTATTTTAAAATGTTTAATGTACAACCCCGAATGATAGCGTTTAACCGAATTATTCTCCCGTCAGCTAGTTCAACATCATAATAATGATCTAAGGTAGATGGTGTGATATCAATTTGGGAGCTAAATGCAGTAGACACAAAGCTTCTATCGGCACCAGTATCAAATAAGACAGAAGCATAGCGGTTGTTTAGAAGGAACGTACCCGTAACGACGTTTGAGTCTGGGTTTGTCCCTGCACGGCCTACCGCATACACTTTTGCTGGAGCATTGCCATTTCCACCTTGGTTACCACCGTTGTTGTTTTTCAGCTTTGGACAATCCCTCTTGAAATGTCCCTAGGCTCCACATTCATAGCAAGTAGGTTTCTGACCTGCTTAGTGCCCTATGATTGGATACTAGCCATTGTTATTTACAGGACTTCTATAGTCGCGGGCCAGATGGCCAACTCTATTGCACTTGTGGCATTTTGGAGCACCCGGACCGTCATGGTGATAGTTGCATTTTGAACACAAAGGTTTGGATCCTCCGTAAGGTTTCTTCTCACCAGACCCTGCAGCTAAGTTCTGCCAGTGTCCTGCCTCTTGTTATGTTGTTGTTGTTGGTTATCATCTTGCTTTCTTTTGTTTTCACTCTGTCATTTAGCAAAAGTACGGATTTTCTTATCCATCAGTTCAGTTTCTATTTCAATTGCCTCTTGCATTGTCTTAGGCCTTGATGCTACTACACTTCTATGGATCATGTCAGGTAAAATCATCCTGACATATTCTTCAATCTTGTCTGATTCTTCAGGAAACATTCTAACACAGCAATGCCAGTTCCCTGGAAAATGTTGTTGTAAACAGATACGTCTGGTACCTTTCACCTTTAAATTCTACAACTCAACCGCTAATTTCGCCCCTCGGGCAGTACTTGTCAGTTTTTTTTTTTTTTTTTTTTCATCTTCTTTTTTAGGTCTGTCCAAGTCATTGAATACGCAACATCTGACCAACAGTCCTAACGTGGGAGTTCCACCATGTTTAGCGCACTTCAAGAAGAGTGCATGTGGAAAATTTTGATTTGGTTTTCCACAGAGCTGATTTTTATATGATACACAATTTCCATTTCTCAAACCTTTGACTTCATTTTGACAATCTTCCTTTCGTTTGCCCTTGTGAAATTCAAAGGTTGGCACTTCATGAAGTCTGGGTAAGTGCACTCTCTAGCAACTCGTTCTGTCCTTATAACCACCGTTCCCGATTATGTTATCTTCGCCTTCATGTTTCTGTCAGCTTCACGTGCTGACAATGCATCAGTAACAACCTTGGTCGATCATTTACCTTAAAGTTGGCATTAGTCACAGAACTGATAGCAGTGGTATCACGAGGTTTCTGTCTAGTGGTTCTTTTTGGGCTGCCAATTTTCTTCATATCACAAGAAAATTATTAATACCTGTTATTTTAATAAAAATCATAAAACATGACTTGACATATATCACAATAAATAAAGTGAGATCACATCACACAGTGAAATGCACAACCGAATTGAAATTAACAATGGTGTAACTAAATCGACATTCGTTTATAATAAATTCGATTACAGACATGACATAATACATCCTTTCCATATATAATCTGGAAACATACATGACCTGATTCGGTTACAAAATGATCACTACCTTTAGGTTACAAAATGAAATATAAACAACCTAAAGCCTTACTAGCCGGGAGTTACCCCGTAATACTTAGTAGGCTAATACAACATAGCTACAACATAACCAACCTAAGAGCTACTACCGGCCTCCTCTGGTATCTCGGGCTATGCTGGACAGCTAGCGGGTCCCTGCTGTCCTTGCAATGCTGTCACCTATGTCTGCAATGTACTCATCAGTCTTAGTGTCTCCACAAGCTGTGCCCGTCGAGGGCGGTCTGGTGCTCGCAAGGCTGCAATCTCCATCTGTTGTGCCAATATAGTAGTCCTCAGTGCTCTCACCTCTGAACGGGCGGTGTCACTAGCATCCATCGATCGTCCCCAGGCCTTACGGGGAAGTCTAGCCTCTCTTTCCATGAGTAATGCAGTGCGAGCATGAGCACGTCTATCTCTAAACAGCATGTTGAGCTAACCACTCATCAATGACCTGTCACCCTGTGCATCATCCAGTCTCCCATAAATCTCATTAATATCCTGTCTGACAATAGTGACAAAATTGGTCATCCGTTGACCCAACTCTATGTCATCAGTCGCTGGTGCCCCTGGCATGCCTACAAGCACCTCATCCCAAGTGTTTGTAATCCCATAACCAACATCTCTCTCTGGGTCACGTCTGATCTCATCATTTAAAGTGGCAAAAAAACCATAATCCGCCCTAAAACCTCTAGTAGGTCTAGCAGTGGGTGCAGATGAACTCTCATCGACCTCATATCTTAGACTTAGAGCAATACACAACCTCTTTCGAGGTGGTAAATAAACCTCAGGCATGTCCGCTCTACGGTCAGTAGAGGGTAAAAGCAAAGGTGGTGATGGAGTATGTAAAGGTATAGGTAGGAGTGGTGGTTTATTGTCACATGTCCCGATGGTGGTGTCTTTGATCGAGATGCTAAGATGTAGGTGGATGGTGCAACAGCTCTCATCATGGCCACATATGCCCTGGTATATGAGAGTATGATAGGTGGTGGTAGTGGTAACGAATGAGAAGTAGACAGTGACTCGGCCCTCTGTCGGTTCATAGCAGCTTTGAATCCTAACGGATAAGTAGGACTAGCAGGTAGTGGTAGAGGTGATACAGGTACTGGTGATGGTACTGGTAGCGGTGGTGAGGGAATCTGAGGTAGTGGTTATGACCATGGGGAGAGTGGTGATGATGGAGGTGATAGTATGGAAAGAAGTCTGACAATCTCTGCCTCAGACCAAAATGGTGTAGGTGGCTTATCTCGGATAGACATCCTAGCAGTAACACGGTGTACAGGTGGTGGGACAGAGTCGGCCAGAGCTGGGTGCTCCTCTTCCTCGTCGTCATCCTCGTCCTCCTCAACATCATCATCATCATCCTCATCATCATCGGATGACTCATCATCATCATCGTCATCATCTCCTCCGTCGGCAGGATAATCAATAGGGTCCTCCTCATCCTCCTCAGGATCGGAGTCTTCAATTTATCTTGGTGAGTCGAAAGTAGGTAAGTGACATAAGATTCCTTTTACTATATATAAATATAAATAAATATATAAATATATAATAAATAGGATAATATCAATAATAGTAGTATAGTATTACCAGAAGTATCGGTTTCTCGCTTCGTTATCCACAAAGTTTAAAACCGGACCCGGGTCGTTCTTCCCAGCGATTGGCGGAATTTAAAATCGGTTTGGTTTGTGAACAATGCTGACATGGTCAAAAGATTTTATTGGTTTTCTAATTTTCTACAATTAAAAATGCAAAAAAACGAGTAAAAGAAACCTAAAACGCAAGCTACTTAAGTTAAAAACTTAAAACGCCGAAACGTTTAAAAACGCGACTTAAAAACCTAATTTATCAAATTTTAATCCTAGAGTGATTTTTTTTAACTTTTATAAGTCCTAAGTCACTAAAAAGAAAGAATAAAGAATACTAGACCAAAAACGGAAATTTTTAAAGTGAAAAACGCGAAGAAAACGGAACTGGCGCGCTCGAATCCGTTCTTTAAAAAACGAGATTCTACAATTTTAACCCTACGAATGCCAATTTATTTTTCCTAGGTGAAAAATGATAAAAGAAAATTTTGAAATTTTTTTTTATATTTTTTTTACTTTTATTTTATTTACTATGAATTAATTAAGATTTTAATCTAAATAAATTATAAAAAATAATAAACGATTTTATAAAATTTCAGAAAATTACAAAAAGTAGTTAAGGTTATGAGGAATCTATGAAAAATAAGCTGGCACAAACAGCTTATTGCAATAAGCTGTTAAAATTCGAAAAGGGCTTATAAGCTTAATGGGCTAAAATGAGTATAAGGAAATTGTATGTGCAAATGCTAACGGATGAGCTAATGCAGCACAATGGTTAACACACACTCACTAGTATGCTTGCCTGACTAAATGGCCATGGGTTCGAATCCCATGGCCATTTTTTGATAAAAATATTTTTTTTTCTTTTTTAAAAAAAACTTATAGAACAGACATAAATAAGCATATTTAATAAAAGGAACTTTTTGTGAAAGCTTATAATTAAGCTGGAAAAGGCATAAAAAGGATGACAGTGGCTTATAAGCTACAAACTTAACCTTTTAAAATTGTTTTTGCATGAAAAGCTTAAATAAGCTAGCCTAAAGCTAAATAAGCTTCTAACAGCTTATAACAAACATAATAAGCTAGAAAACACTAAAATAATCACTCATGATAAGCAGAAAGATCAAATGAGACAATAAGTGAAAAATGGTAAATAATGACAGACAAACAGCCTAAGGGACCACCTTTGGGCTTATTTTTAAGCACCAAAGTGGATCCTTATGGCTTAATCAGCTATATGAGCTTAAAGCTAGACCTAAGGGCTATCTAAAACTGCAAAGCAAAACTAATTTGAAAAACAAATAAGCAGTTAAAAAGGGCTGCTAAAGTGGGCTGTCCACTCAGCATATGCTAATTGGGGGTTTTGAAAAGACAAAATGCAACTTGCAGCCTTAGAATTAAGCTGGTAAATAAGCTCAAAATTGAAAGTTAAGTAAAAGCAGATGGAGAATGTCCTAAGAGAAGCTTATATTTAAATTTTCATGGTCTAAAAACAATTTTAAATGTCTGATAAATGAAAGTGAAAAAGGGCATTTGAAAACTAAAAATTTGGTTTGACAGATTATGACAGATTGTGACAAAACTAAGGTAACAAAAGATACTTGCACTACTCTATTTAGGACTTAAAATGGACACAAAAATAAGACTCAAAGGCTGTTTTAAAAAGACTTAAGCTAATAAGCTATGACACCACAGTTTTAAAACCACAGTTTTGGACACCTATTAAAAAAACTCAAAAACAGTTTTAAAGACTAAAAAAACTTTGAAAAATTAATTAAGACCAATTCAAAAAGGCTTGACAAATTTGACAGAATGACCCAAAAGCTTTTAAACCAAATTTTACCCACTTTGGTACCTTGTGCCAAACACCCCTTTAAAATAAGAAAACCAAATTTTAAGCTAAAACAGAATATGAAAAGCATCAATTAAGATTAAATAAGCATAAGTAACACATATTAAGCATAGACAAGGCAGAAATAAGCACAGATAAGCAAAATAAGTTGTTGAACAGTAAAACATAAAATTGAACTTAAAATGAAAATTTTGAACTTACAATTGTTCAGAGCTTATAACTGAGATTCTTAACACCCAAATCCCTTCCTAATGCTTAACCATTAAGCACTAAATCATCATAAGCCGTCCAGAATTGCTTAATGTTCAAAATGCTTGAAACCAAAGATTGCAGTAATGCAACTGTATCCTTAAAAGATTATTCCCAGAACCTTAAATTCAGTATAACATGAGTTTATAAGCTTAGAAGAGCTTATATAAAGAACTTTATAACAAGAAAAGCTTAAACTGCATAAGAACTTCAAAGACGAATTTGGAAGAATAACTTGAAAATTTAAATTGCATTAATCTTAAAAGTAGAGTACAAAGCTGGAAATTTGAAGGACAATAATTTTTAAAGACAAGAAAAATAACTTAAGACATTTTTAAAGTACCATTACACTAAAAATTACACTACTCCTTGTTAATTCTTTAATTCTGTCTTCTTCCTCTTTTTATAGCTGAATGCTTGTGCTTGTTGTGTTTTTTGTGTGAGAGAGTTCAAACCAATCATCCTGGCCCTTCAATTTGCCTTGGAGCCCAAACAAATTAATCCTAGCCCTTGATCGTATTCGTCCAATAGAATGGTAGGGGATTGCCACAGTGGATTGTTTGTTTGTGAGGTGGGGTGAGTAGGAAGGGTAGCACATGGGTTGTGGGGTGTGAAGGTTTGGCAGGTTGTGGTGGTGGCAGGTTGTGGGTGGTGGCACGGGTGAGTCTGAATAGTGCATGATGATGGAGTGGCGGGTAGGTTGAAGCATATACAGTGTTTGTTTGAACTGGGTATAAGTTTTGTGGTTTGACAAGTTTGATCCTTTAGTTTGCATTGTGTAATGGCAAGGATAGTCCTTGAACTCAACATCTTTGGTCCTTGAGGTTGATAAGTGTTTACATCGTTAGTCCCTAAAGGACTAATGGTGTTATTTTACATAAGACTAACGTATTAACTTTGTTGGGTTTGGGCTTTGGGGTTAATGTTTTTTTCTCTTAGTGTTTTAAAAGGGGTATTGGGTTGATGGTTAAGGGCTGGCTGGGCAGTAACAATTTTTGG
Source organism: Tanacetum coccineum (assembly GCA_026074375.1). Taxonomy (NCBI): domain Eukaryota; kingdom Viridiplantae; phylum Streptophyta; class Magnoliopsida; order Asterales; family Asteraceae; genus Tanacetum; species Tanacetum coccineum. Next base: position 16,665 of record BQNB010137559.1, read on the forward strand.
CCTAGTTTTATGATAAAAAGGATTTTAGGTTTTTAAATGAGTGTAATATATAAGTGGGCTGACCCGGGCCCACTAGGTGGGTACTGGGTGGGCCCACTTTTGACAATTTAGGTTTTCGGGTTCGGTTTTCGATGCTCTTTCTAAATCCACACCCCGAGGTTGACTTTGACTTGACTTTTGACTTTGACTTTTTGACTTTGGGCTTTGACTTGACTTTTCTTTTCACGCTTTTCCTCCTCCTCCTCATCCTTGTCCTCCTCAACATCATCATCATCATCCTCGTCATCATCGGATGACTCATCATCATCATCGTCACCGTCTCCTCCGTCGGCAGGATAATCAATGGGGTCCTCCTCAAGATCCTCCTCATCCTCCTCTGGATTAGAGTCTGTAATGTATCCTGGTGAGTCGGCAGTAGGTGAGACAGCAGCAGGTAGTGGCTGCTCCTTAGTGGGAAATACCTCATCCTCCGGTGGCATAAACTCCGGATATACAGGCTCAGAACAAACTTTGGTAAAAGCGGTGCCTGCTCTGGCTCCTCCGGGCCAAGCACATAATCAGGATATGGTGGGCCTGAAAAGCAGCTACTACATATGCATATGGATCCTCTGGCATCACGAGTGGTCCATCGACTCCTAGAGATCCGATGTCTGACAAACCTCCAAATGGACTGGATACTGCCGTGTAGGTGACTGTGGAATCCTCTGAATCCGACATGACAATATCTGAAAATCAAAAGTAGCTTATATAAGTATTAATATAAGACTCGTATAGTAATGTAATATACATAGTATTTAATAACATGTATATCAATCATGAATGCATCTAGTCTAATCAACTAATGCAATAACTAGTGTATGTATGTCCCGTGAAAAACCTTTTTGTATGAATGCAATGTTTGAAAACGGTTATAGTCCAGCAAAAACATTTGACCTGGTTCTCTATAACCTTGGCTCTTGATACCAATCTGTAACACCCCCAAATTGGGTCGCAGTGGAATATGGGTCTGAGGGTGGTACGTCATAGATCAATAACACAAGATATATATAAGAACGACCAAAAAGTCGTTTATAATCGATACATTGGATTTAGTAAATTTTTTGTTACAAAAGCCCGTAGCTTCACTTGTTCAAAATACAAATTACAAAGATTCTAGTCCATAACAAA
>BQNB010137561.1:0-17831 GCA_026074375.1 Tanacetum coccineum
CGGCATGGTTTAAGGAGAAAGTATTGCTTGTTCAAGCACAGGCTAAGGGTAAAGAATTAGATGAGGAGCAGTTAACATTTCTAGCAGATCCTAGAGTTGCAGATGTTCAAGTTGCTTAGACAATCACACATAATGCAGCTTTCCAAACTGATGATCTAGATGCTTATGACTCCGACTGTGATGATATCTCTTCTGCCAAAGCGGTTCTTATAGCCAATCTCTCAAGTTGTGATTTAGATGTTCTTTTTGAGGTTGTCCAAATTTTTCTATGGTATTTGGACTTCGGATGCTCCAAGCATATGACCTAAAACCACTCTCAGCTTACCAATTTCGTCAATAAGTTCTTGGTACCGTCAAGTTTGGAAACAATCGGATTGCTAAGATAATGGGTTATGGTGATTATTAGATTGGGAATGTTACCATTTCTAGGGTTTACTATGTTGAGGGACTCGATCACAATCTATTCTCTATTGGTCAATTCTGTGACTCAGATCTTGAAGTAGCTTTTCGTAAACACACATGTTTTGTTTGTAATCTTGAAGGTGTTTACCTACTCTCGGGATCTCAGGGGAACTAATTTGTATACATTTTCCATTGGCGATATGATGAAGTTTTCCCCTATTTGTCTCTTGTCAAAGGTTTCTAAGACTAAGTCTTGGTTATGGCACCGATGTTTGTCTTACTTGAACTTTGATACCATTAATCAACTGGCTAAACAAGGTCTTGTTAGAGGTCTCCCTAAACTAAAATTTGAAAAAGATCACTTGTGTTCTGCATGTTCGTTGAGAAAAAGCAAGAAACACTCTCATAAACCAAAATCTGAAGACACCAGCCAAGAAAAACTTTATCTGTTGCATATAGATCTTTGCGGGCCAATGCGCGTGGAAAGTATTAATGGGAAGAAGTATATTCTTGTAATTGTTAAGGATTATTCTTGGTTTACATGGGTTAAGTTCTTAAGATCAAAAGATAAAGCTCCTGAGTTCATCATCAAGTTTCTAAAAATGATACAAGTTTATTTAAAAGCAACTGACAGGAATATTCGCACAGATAACGGAACATAATTTATCAATCAAACTCTGCGTAGATATTATGAAGATGTCGGTATCTCTTATGAAACATCCGTGGCGCATACTCCACAACAGAACGACGTTGTCAAAAGACGAAACCGGTCCTTAGTAGAGGCTACTTGCACCATGTTGATTTATGCTAAAGCACCATTATTTATGTGGGCAGAAGCAGTTGCCATAGCTTGTTACACTCAAAACCATTCCCTTATACGTCTTTGTCACGGAAAAACACCATATGAGCTCATGCACTTTGTTATCCAACTAATGACAGTGAAAATTTAGGCAAGCTAAAAGCTAAAGCTGATGTTGGTATTTTCATTGGATATGCTCCTGTAAAGAAGGCTTACCGGATTTACAACAGACTTACCAGATGAATTATGGAAACAATACATGTTGACTTTGATGAGCTGACAGCGATGGCTTCTAAACAAAGTAGCTCAGGACCTGCACTTCATAAAATGACTCCTGGAACACTCAGTTTAGGATTTTTGCCTCAACCTCCTTCTTCAAAACCTTTTGTCCCACCAACAAGGAATGACAGAGGTACACTACTTCAACCATTGTTTAATGAATACTTTAGTCCTCCGTCATGTGTTAATCATCCAGTTCCATAAGTCACTGCTTCGGAACTCGCTGTTTTAACAGGTACACCTTCCTCAACTTCAGTTGATCAAGATGCACCATCACCAAGTACTTCTCAAACTCCTCAAGAATCACCATCCCATGTTATTCCTCCCGGTGCTGAAGAAGCAGATCACGATATTGAAGTTGCACACATGGAAAATAATCCCTATTTTTGTATTCCAATTCCAAAACCAAGTTTTGAAGAATCCTCTTCTTAGGTTGTTATTCCAAATAATGTGGACTCCCTAAATCAACCACCTGAACACATCAGTAAATGGACCAAAGGTCACGCGATTGGTAATGTAATTGGCGATCCTTCTAGACCGGTCTCCACTCGACATCAACTACAAACTGAAGCCCCGTTCTATTATTTTAATGCTTTTCTTTCTTCCGTTGAACTAAAGAGTTATAAAGAAGCATTAATGGAATCCTACTGGATTGAAGCCATACAAGAAGACCTTAATGAGTTTGAACGTCTTGAAGTTTAGGAGCTTGTACCTCTTCCAGATCGTGTTATGATTATCACTTTGAAGTGTATATACAAGGTTAAATTAGACGAGCTGGGAGGTGTATTGAAAAATAAGGCTTGGTTGGTAGTGAGGGGATATCGTCAGGAAGAAGGCAGACTTTGAAGAATCTTTTGCTCCTGTTACATGACTTGAAGCCATCCGTATCTTTATTGCATTTACCGCTCACATGAACATGATCGTCTATCAAATAGATGTGAAAACTGCGTTCTTGAATGGCATATTACGTGAGGAGGTTTATGTCAGTTAACCGGATGGGTTTATAGATCCAGAGAATCCCAACCATGTGTACAAGCTGAAGAAAGTTCTTTATGGGTTGAAACAAGCTCCACACGCTTGGTATGATTTACTTTCATCGTTTCTACTATCCCAGAATTTCTCCAAAGGAACCGTTGATCCTACATTATTCATCTGAAGATAAGGCAAAGACATCTTATTGGTACAAATATATGTAGATGAAATTATATTTGCATCCACTAAACCTGATCTTTGTGAAACATTTTCTGAAATAATGTGTTCAAAATATAAGATGTCGATGATGGGCAAAATGTTGTTCTTTCTAGGACTTCAGATTTCTCAAAGTCCTAGAGGCATATTTCTTAACCAATCTAAATATGCTATTGAGATAATTAAAAAATATGGTATATAAACCAGTGACCTTGTGGATACTCCCATGGTGGATAAATCCAAACTGGATGCAGATCCACAAGGGAAAGAAGTTGATCCCACACGTTATCGTGGAATGATTGGCTCCCTTATGTATCTGACTGCCAGTTGACCAGACCTTGTATTTACTGTGTACATGTGTGCCTGGTATCAGGAAAAGCCTATCAAAAAGAACTTACATGTAGTTAAGAGAATCTTTTGTTACCTAAAAGGTACCATTAATATGGGACTGTGGTACTCGAAGGACTCTTGTATTGCACAAACAGCTTTTGCAGACGCTGATCATGCTGGTTTCCAAGATACCAAAAGAAGTACATCTGGAAGTATGCCGCTTTTAGGTGACAGATTAGTCAGTTGGTCGTCTAAGAAATAGAAGAGCACCGTCATATCCAGTACAGAAGCTGAATACATTGCCTTGTCAGGATGTTGTGCTTAAATACCTTGGATGATATCACAATTAACTGACTATCGCCTTGGGTTCAACAAGATACCTCTATACTGCGATAACAAAATGCCATTTCCTTATGCTGTAACAACGTCCAACATTCCCGATCGAAGCATATTGACATCAGATACCACTTCATCAAGGAGCAAGTGTAAAATGGGGTGGTTGAGCTATACTTCGTCAGAACAGAATATGAGCTGGCAGATATCCTTACCAAGGCATTGGGACAAGAAAGACTTGAAGTTCTTATCAACACGCTTGGAATGAGAAGTATGTCTCCTGATACGCTAAAAAGTCTGGCAGACGAAGAAGAAGAGTGATGGTTATGTAAATACAGAAAACCAGAAAAACTCAAAAAGATTTCATTTTTATAAAAATAATTTACAAAAAGAAAATATAAAAATATAAAATCCATAAAAAGAAAATAGAAAATTAAAATATCAGAAAAACCAAAAAATATGTTTTTCATGACATGTCTTCTGAAAATCGATAATATTTACGGCTTTAGAAATGTCTATAATGATATGAAGCTGTAAATAATGTTCGAGAAGAAGTTCAAATGTTTTCAAAACATGTCACATGGTTTGCTATTATTTCAGATAGCAGCCCGGTCATCAATTTAAAGACAAGTATTTCGTCAAAAAAGAAACTTGACCTCACAACAGGAATTAATTTTCTCGGGCATGGTCTACTTCATGACCATGCAAAGGCTTGTGTTTACTTTGCAACACAACCTGTGCTTTCTATATACAATAAATGTACGTGTCAGTGCATTTATGTGTTTTCAATAAAAGAAATCTTATTTTTATGGTGTTGATTTAAAAGAAAATTAATCATCTCAAAGTTTCATCAGAAAATGATTTTTAAAGGCATTTGACCACTCAAACAATGACTACAACTCTTTAAATAGAAAACGGGTCATTATTTGAGGGGGAGAAAATGTCAAATAATCTTCTTTAAAATTCATCATTTGATAAAAGGAAAAAGGTTTTAAACTATAACAGATCAATAATTAAAGGGGAGTTAATTAATTTTAACTCATGTGGGCTTTATATGTTATGTGTTTAAACCTTTAGGGATTTAATTGCAAAATGTAAGGCTAAGTCTAGTTTAATAAAACTAGAGGGACTTAAGATGTAATTTACCTAACTTGTTTGTTGCCTTAGGAAAAGTTTTAAGGAAAGTGTAAGGGAGTATAAACTTCAGAGGGTAATATTGCCAAAAACTTAAAGTTTTCAAACAATACCACCCCCTACCTCGCTCGTTCTACTCACACAAACAAACACACTTAATTTTTTTTCTCTCCATTGCTTAAATCAGATAGAACAAGAACACCAAGAAATCGTTTTAATCCTTAAGGTAAACTACAAAAGTGTTTCTTATACTCCCAACATCTTCTAATCAAAGGGAATTAGTTAATAAACATACTTTCTTGCTCGAAAACCCTAGAAATTAGGTTAGGGTTCTTTAAAAATTAAAGTGTTGATTTTGCCTAATTGATTGAGGGGTTTTTTCATATTGGGGTATAAATCACTCTCTTATAATAGTTTTTGATATGGTTAACTCATGAATGTGTTCTTGATGATTTGTGGTTCGAATTTTAGAGAAAATCGATTAGGTTGTGTACATATTAGTGGGTTTGTGTTTAAATGTGTTTGTATGTTGCCTTGTATGTATTAAAGTGCTTCTAAACAAGTTAGAACATCAAAGCTTGATATCCATGGTTTAAAAGTGACGACATACTCGAAATAATCTAAAAAGTGGTGATCTTGTGGGAAAATCTTGTTTAAAAGGACTTATGTGTTGTTTGTGTTTGCTAAAATTATGTTTGGTTTAACTAAGATGCTTGAAAAATGAAGTTTGAGATTATTGTAACTTAACACTAGGCAAAACATACCAGTTTATTACTAGACGAAACATACTGTGTCAATCCTAGGCGAAACATACGAGTTTATAACTAGGCAAAACATACATGTGTCAAGCCTAGGCGAAACATACCAGTTTATAACTAGGCGAAACATACCTTGATTAACACTGGGCGAAACATACACTGATTATAACTGGGCGAAACATACATAGCCAAATACACTAGGCGAAACATACATAATTTTTAGGTTTGACTTTGTTTGACCTGAGAATTAAATTTGCTTGTTTGACTCTGTTTGACCAATATTTAGCAGGTTGACTTGTTAAGTTGACTTTCTAATATTTACTCATTGACCTTTGTTGTGTTTTACACTTGTTTACCTGATAAACCGTGCTTAATTCCCTGGTTAATAATAGCATCTTACATCTTAAAACTATCAAAATTCATGAACCAAATTATCAATCATTAATATATATCTGCTTGTATATAAACTGTATTGGATAATTCTTAGCAGAACCATGAATTCTATTGTTGCTCAACAAACTACTCTTGACAATGCTTTGGTCGCACCTGATAACCGAGTCAAGATTCGCAAGTGCAACATGAGAATTTCTCCCTCTAAGAAGCCTCAAAAGGAACCCACTTATCAAGTTGTCTTGGATGCTCTCACACTCTCTCCTTGCTACCCTGCTTTTCTAATCACTGCAGAAGTCCTAAAAATTTATATGGAACAGTTCTGGTTCACCATCTCCAAGATTAAAGAATCATCTTCATACCAGTTCAAGCTTGACAAGAAAAAGTGCAGATTTGATGTTGAAGTCTTTCGAGATATTCTTCAGATCTGTCCTAGACTTCCGAATCAGGAGTTTGATGAACCTCCTTCTGATGAAGAAATTGTCTCATTCTTCAAGGAACTTGGCTACAAAGGAGATATTGGATCTGTTACTGTGGTGTTTACAAACCACATGCACCGGCCATGGAGAACCTTTGATGCCATCATCAACAAATGCCTTTCTAAGAAAACCACAGGTCTTGATAAGATCAGACTTTCAAGAGCACAAATCCTGTGGGGAACGTTCTACAGAAAGAACATTAACTTTGTGGACTTAATTTGGGAAGATTTCATGTTCCAGATTGACAACAGAGACTCCAGTGCTAAAAGACAAGAGAACATGCCCTATCCCAGATTAACAAAGGCCATCATCCAACACTACATTTCAAAAGAGAAGTCCATCTCTATAAGGAACAGAATGTTCATGCACTCAGTCAGGGATGACAGTTTCTTAGGCACCTTGAAATTTGCTGCCAAAAGTAAAGACACTCAAGTGTATGGAGCATTAATTCCTGAAGAGATGATAAATCAGAAGATACAAAACTCCAATTCCTATAAAACTTATCTAGCATTTGCAACAGGAGAAGCAACTCCCAAGAAAACTAGGAAATGGAAGAAACCCGCTTCTCTTTCAAAGAAACAAACTCTTGTCATTACTGAAGAACCTGTCAAGAAACATGTTGCTAGAAAATAACCATCTGGTGTTCAAATCAGAGACACTCCTGGTGTGCCTGTGTCAAAGAAGAAGGCACCAGCAAAGGCTGAAAGAAACAAAGGAATTGTTTTGATGTCTGAAGCTGCTTTACTTGAGGAAGTTCAAATGAAGAAGGCTATCAAAAGAAGCAAACGAGAAAAACACTTACATCAGGCAGGTGGCTCAGATGATGGACCTGGTCTAGAACCAGAGGTTCTTGATGAGCCAAAAGGCAAGTCTATTAACACACATGAAGGAACTAGTTGAAAACCAGGGGTTCCTGATGTGTCCAAAGTTGATTCTTCCGATAGTGAGTATGAGTATTGGGGAGTTAGTGATGATGATGATGATGATCAAGAAGGTGATGATGAAAGAACTAAATCTGATGAAGACAAAAGCATTGATCTCAATAAGACGACTAATGAAGAAGAAACATAAGAAGATGAGTTTGTACATACACCTGAAGACTATGTACCTATTGATGATGACATAAATGGTGTAGATGATGAAGAGTATAGAAATATTAATGAAGAAATGTATGATGATGTGAATGTGAAGTTGAAAGATGCAGAGCTTGCTGATGAAGGGAAAGGTGATGAGGAGATGACTGATGCTGAAAAGGTAAATGCTGAGCACGAGGAAGTTAATCAAGCGGATGCAAGTGCTCAAGTTAAGGATAAAGCTCAGGCAACAACTACTGCTGCTCCTGCCCAGGTTGCAAGTTCCAGTCGATCTGTTTCATCTAACTATGGTAGTATATTTCTCAACCTTGATAACATTTCCTCGGTAGAGACAGAAATTATTTCTATGTTGGATGTTCAAGTTCAACATGAAAATTTAAGTATCCATTCTTCTTCACTGCTCACTGTACCAGTCTCAGTAATCCCTGAACCTATAGTTCTTTCATCAATCCCTAAAACTGCTACATCAGCTCTTGCAACAACCATTCCTCCACTCATTCCTCATTCTCAACAATTAACACCAATCCCATCACCAACAACTACTGAAGCTACAACCTCAACTCCTGCAGTTCAAGAATCTGAAACCCTCTTTGTTATCCGTCAAAGAGTTTCTGACTTGGAGAAGGAAGTCAAGATACTCAGAAACATTGATCATAATATAGCAATTCATGCAACAATCAAGTCTGAAGTTCTAATTGTTGTTAAAGAGTGCCTTGGAACCAACTTGGAAGACTCTCTTCATAAAGTAATCCAGAAACAAACTGCTGAATTTATTCGCGAACACAATGTTCCTGCAGCGGTTGTCACGGATGAACTCAAACAACAACAACCTCAAAAAAGTTCTATAGACATTCGCAAGATCAAGATGGAACAAGCAAGCAAACAACAAGAGACTAAATACACTATCACTTCTCCGATAAAGCTGCACTAAAAGAATTTGACCAGAAAAGAACCTTGTTCGAAACAATGAATAAATCTAAGTCATTTGACAAAAATCCAAGCACATGGATCTATATCATGCACTCATGGAGTCAATACTTGAGGATGAAGATGCCATTGACAAAGGGGTTGCCGACAAGTTAAAGAGAAGAAAGCCAGATGATGCTGACAGAGATGAAGACCCTCTTATTGGACCAGACCAAGGGTTAAAGAGAAGGAAGACGAGTAAAGACGCTGAACCACCGAAGAAGGTAAAGTCAACTGATACCTACAAAGGCACCACCAAATCTCAGCCAAAATATACTAGCAAGTCTGCTCAAGCAGAGGAGACAATGTTAGAAGCTGAAGATACTCAATTGCTACAGAATCTAGGAGAAGACATGGGTAAGACTGATGAACTACCCATTGTCAAGGCTGATTAAAAGGACTGGTTTAAGAAACCTGAAAGACCTCCTACTCCTAGTCGTAAATGGAACACAGGCAAAACAGTTGATGATGGACCTACTCAAAATTGGCTTAGTGATCTTGCCAAAGCAGACAAATGTTCTAAAATGTTTAATGAATTGATGAGCACTCCTATCGACTTCACTACATTTACCATGAACTGCCTGCAGATTAGTGATCTAACAAAAGCTGATTTGGTAGGACCGGTGATTGCAGTTTATTATACTATAGAATATATCATAAAAATATAATCCCGAGAGTTATTAAGAAAGTTACCAAGTTACCCTTGATAAAATTCACTCTCAAAAAATATATATAATATAATATAATACTATGTAATTAAACCGGCAAGGTATGAACACCGGGTCGTTTCCCAAATGACTAGAGAAATTTAAACAGGTTTAGGTTTGGATCCTGATTGAAGTGAAGCAAAGAATATTTGTTGATTTATTTATACTACTAAAATTAAAAGGCACAAATAAACACTAATTAACAAATTAAACTAATTAGAAGTCAATAAAATGCTACATTAAGAAAACACATACATTTAAATTTCTTAAAATTGTAAACTAGATTCCTATACATAAAATTAAAGCTAAAGAGAATTTAGAGAAAAGAAAAATTTTTAAGGCTTATCGTATTTTTATGAATAAATACTATTTATCTAAAATAAATTCTAAAAAATATAAATTTAAAGTTGATAAATACAATAAAAATCCTTTTTAAACTAAATTAATACTAAATTACTTAAAAAGATAAAAAACATTTTTTATTACTAATTTTGCTATTTAAAATTAAAATTTAAAGGTTGAAAAATTAAAAACTAAAGTTTGAAAATTAAATGTTTAAAAAATAATAAAGATAAAATTACTTTTTCTATAAAAATGACTTAAGTGATTTTAAAACTAAAATAATTCTTTTTTTTTTATTTGATTTTTGAAAACGAAATATTAAAAACTCTAATTCGAAATATAATAATTAAAAAAAAAACCTTACACATACAATTATATCCAAATATATCTTTAAAAAAACGAAATAATGCAGCAAACCTAATTTTAATAAAAAGCCCTAATTTTTAATGATACTTTATAAACTAATTTAAGTAATATAAACAAAAAACCTAACTTATTCTTTATAAAAAACTATGTTCTATAAGCTAACAGGAAATCTGCCAAAACGACATGGGTTTAAAGTGCCACAAAACAGAAGTTTGAGGAAGGCGGCCAAAAATTAAAGTATTTATGAAAAACACAAGTTTGAATCTATTGACAGAAATAGTCCCTGGACTAGGTACTAACAAGACTTACAATTAACCTAAACGAAGGACTAACTGCGTAATTAACTAGGACTAACTATGCAAATTTTTAACTAACAGAAACTTTTAAAGATGGACAGAAATGACCCCTGAACTCCCTAACTACTAACACTCAGCATCCTTATCATATAAAAAACAGCTTATTATCCTAACTTTTTAAGAAACAACTTTTATAAATCTTAACTCTAACTTATTTGAAATAAGCTGAATAAGCTTATTAGCTTATAAGCTTTAGCAACTTAGTAATCAACCTCTCAAACACATCCACTTCAAGCACTTGAATCACTTCATAAAATTCTCCTTCTTCAAACTATTAGCAAATCCCAAAAGCTCATTTAAACACTTTTAAACAGATAAATAGATAACCAGCAGACTAGATTAAGGAATCAAAAGACAAATGTAACACAAATTAAATCCAATATGTGTACCTTGGTGTGTTCCCAGCATGAAACAGAAACAATAACAACTGTGTGACTTATGGCTTATTCACATAAGCCCAATCTCGAATCACAACAACCGTAAATCTACCTATAATTCTAACCCATAGCTCTAAAACCCTTGGAGTCTCAGAGCCATCCCAATTCCAAAGACCCAAGCCTTCATCATAACAAACACAACACTCGAATTTTGACAGAATATAATAGAGACACAAATTTAATATGAAATATTACTTTTGATTAAAACTGAAATAAAGTTGCTTTACCATCCGTGAAACAAAATTACATAACATTAAAATGAAACTTACACTATGAAAATTACACCTGAAAAATTAACCCACAAAATAGATCTTTAACTGCTGGATTGAGGGGTATTTATACCCGAAGCTTGAGCTCATCCTCCTCTCTAGATCCTTCTATCCTTTTCATCTTGACCCTTCAATCATTTCTCTCTCCTTGATCTACTATCTCAATCGTTAGATCAAAGAGTGTGCACCCGGATCATTGACGTGGACATAGAGTGTGTTAGTTATGTGAGTGTAAACACTCACACACGTCACATCACCCAATCATTTCCTCTCATTTTGCCAGGGTGGATTGGGTTGGGGGTTTAATTGATAGTGACAGATGGGTTAAGGGTTGTGAGAGGTGGATTAACCCTAAGGTTAATTTAGGTGGGGTGAAAGGTTTGTAAACTAGGGTTCTTTGTGTTCTTGAGTGGGTTCGGGTGTGTGTGTGTGAGTTTAATCTGATTTGGGGAAAATGGAGTGAATAGTAAGTGTAAAAAGGTTTATAAGTTTAACCGGGTAGGGTAGGTTAGGGTCGGGTTAGGTCGGGTTGGGGGTTGTATTCTCATTGGTTGATTGGGGGTCCACGGGTAGTTTGACCCGGTCTAAGTGACCCGCGCCTTTTAACTATAGGGTAATTACATCTTCGGCCCTTGTGTTTGGCAAGTCCATTTTTTTAGTTAAAAATAACTTCCATAAATTGCAAAATCAGCCCTTGAATTTATAAAACAATGGAGTTGGGCTTTGGTTGACTGTGGTTTAGCTGCAGTTGACTGTAGAAGGCTGAGGCATGATTTCTCTGGCTTCGGCTTTGATTTCTTTAGCTTCTTGATCACTCATCCGTTCTCGTGTCCGTTTTTGACTGATTTCTTGTGATATTTGACATATCCATACCTGCACACATAAAACTCAGATACAAGCACATTTTTGCCATTTTTGATCCGTTTTGGGATGAATTGGGCCTTTTTAAGCATAAATTGATATGTATAGTTTAACAACTATCAACCGGTTTACATTCTTCTCAAAGGCACTAGAAAGAGTTATGTGGAGTTCGAATATAATATGGAAGAATGTTACAAAGCACTAAATGATCAATTAGACTAGAACAACCCTGAAGGAGATAAATATCCATTCGACTTAAGTAAACCACTACCTCTGATTGAATCAAGAAATCGTCTAATTTTCCTGGCTGATTACTTCTTCAACAATGATTTGGCATACTTGCAAGGAGGAAGCACCGACAAAACATACACGACTTCTTTAACCAAGAAGAAGGTTGCTATGTACGATTTAAAAGGAATTGAAGATATGGTACCCACCTTATGGATTCCTATAAAGGTAGTGTATGCAAGCATGCTGCTTTAGGTACTTCATATTGGGGACCCAAAAGACAAAGATTCTACAGATATGCAACCAAAAGGGTGTCCAAACATGATGTATACTCCACCAAAAGAATTTTGGCCATGACAAATGTCAAAGTCAACATATGGTATGGTTATGGTCATCTAGAGGAGATTGAAGTTTGAAGATCTGATCAGCAATTGGACAAGTTCATGGAAGGAGACTTTCCACGACTTCATCTAAATGACATCGAAGACATGATACTTCTCGTTGTTCAGAACAGGCTCTTCAACCTCAAAGGCGAGGACATTATGCACCTTGACGCAGTATTACGTATGTTCACAAGACGTATTGTAATTCAGAAAAGAGTAGAAGATCTTCAACTTGGTGTCGAAAGCTACCAAAAGAAGCTCAACATATACAAGCCAAGAACACATGATGAAGACCTCTCCTAAAGAGCACCATATACCACTCTCTCAGATCCTCAAGGAGTCATTTATGAAGACAAGATGAACAAAAAGAGACTCATACGTTCTAATGAGCTCCACAAATTCAGTGACAATACACTCCAATCAGGTTTGAGATACTCTTCATGACATGGCAACCAATTTAAAGATGGGGTATAATAAAGCCATGCCAAAGAGGAGATGGAGTAACTTAGACAAGACACGGTCTCACATCATGGTGAAAGACATTGATCAACAGTTGCTGGAAAGAAGGTTGATGAGGAGCTTGAAAAAGTTCGTTGGTGGAAGGGAATACGAGGAAGACCTTAGACTGCTTCAGCGGACAATATGACTTTGTCGTACTTTGTTCTACTCTTTCAAGTCACTTCTCGTAATTACAAAACTTGTGAATATGTAAATAAGTAGTGTAAGACTAATAATAGGCACATATAGTGTTTGAGTATGAATTTTCAATAATTTCTCAAGAAATTCAAAATCTTTCAAATTAACGTACTTAACACCATATAATACCCTCAGAAATTGAGGGGTAGCATTAAAATGTTCCTAATAAGGCTTAATATATATAATCAGAACATTTTTCTCCCTAAATAATTTACATACATATTTGAATCAATTGATATCTAATATATCAAGAGATTTGACATTTTTGATAGGGGAGAAAATGTGATTAAAATATATAACTTGTAAATGTGATCTTAATGACTCTAGTGCAGCTTCTTCCTCATATGTGCAAAGTATTTTCGAGTATCGATACACATATGCAGGGGGAGCAATTTTGAAAGGTAAAAACTATCGAGGTACAAACGTTTTGATAATATATCACAAGTACCTTGGTTGAAATTGAAAATGGTTTTAGTGGTAACCGTTGTACAATAAATACCATTAACCGACCATGTAACTTAATTTTATGGAGTTATAAGGTGGTTAAGGTTAGTTATACGTCCCACAATCTAGCCAGAACATGATGGATCTACCCGGGGACATTTCATTAGATAGAATAGAAGTCTATAGGTATGATACAAAAGGCGTAAAAGTAAGAAAGGGGATAATGCAGACTAAGACAGAGCTAACACTGGAACAAACCCAACAAGGTGTTAGTGATGAAGTCTTGGTAAACATTAAAGGGGTTGAAGAATAAAAAAGAAATGTGATGATAAAAGGTGAAAAGAAAGAAGCCCTCCTTACACTTAGACAGAAACTAGTTCAATATATATGCTATCAGAAACACTAAGTTGTTGTCTGGTGTTGAAGATAGTCATCATGGACCTAGTAATATGATGCACAACCCTCCCTAACCACTCAAGGTCTCTCAAAAGACTCTTGTTTCATTTCTCACGAAGTTTAAACACATTTCTATCGACTTTCTCACTCCGAGTTAGTTGGTATTGAAAAGGTGGCAGTCTGCTCTAGCCTCCAATTACTAAAACTAAAGTGCACTATCGAGTCTAGAGCCATATAGAGATCATCCATAAATCTCACTAGGACACTATTACAATTCATTTGTTTTTCATACACTATGAAAACAAGTAATATCTTAAGAATCCTACGCATTATCCATGTGATATTTCTAGAACATCAGAGTGATACTTAAGTATTTATAATGACGATGAAAATCCTTCTAGAGCCAACATCAAACCAGCTCTGCGTTAGGTGACTAGTGAGATCCAAATGCAATTCCTCAACAAAGATTCCCTCAAGGGGTAGCTTAGGTCACTAAGGCATTCTATCTTGGACTTAACGAGCATTTGCTTCACCTAAAAATGATACTAGAAAAGGTCAACATTACATTGGTAAGCTCGTAGGTTTAGAAGGAAACCCAGTTGTTGTGCATGAATTTTTAAGTAGTGGACAATTATGCAATATGAAAGCAGAAATGCATATACAGTATTTAAATTATCAACCCATCAACATATCAGACCAGGGTATCCCAACCCAATCAACATATCAACACATCATTCCAGGGTATCCCAACCCCGATCACGCTAACAATAGAATCCCAGCGCGCTAATAGTCCTCTGAACCTATCGCCTACCAGCTGGAGCTACACAGTCGGCTAAATAGTGTGGGGCAGAAATTCACATTGGAACTTTGCACAAATAGATCTCATAGTGTTCGCATAGCATTCATATAGTGTTTATATAGCATTTATATAGTGTTTATATAGCATTTATATAAGTAAACATAGACACATAGCATTGTCCAAAAGAAATAAAAGGTTTTTGCATAGTATTGAAAGTAGAAAAGGTTTTGGGTATCATTTTCCCTCAACGGAAAAGAGTTTAAAAATGGGGCTACGAGAACTCACCTTTAAGCAAAGCGATAAGTGGCTGAGGATATGATCAAACAATTGAATGCAATGGCGTCCAGAATCGACCTAATCCAGTTAATTGTCCGGTTTAGAAATGTGTTTTTAAATGCATGATCAGTAGAAAAGGTCAGAATGTGCGTAGTACGGTAACTTTTAATGTTATTGGTTGCGTGATGGTTGGTGACTTAGACCCAATGAATATTTATAAAAGGATGTAATGTTAGATAATATACACTTATAGTGTTTAGGAATTTAGACGAGAAAAATATCTAGACTTAGATAATAATCGTAAATAAATATGTCCAGGTAACCTATCCGGTAGTCTTTAGTTACTTAGTTTAATTGTATAAGTTATGAAAAGCGACATGTTTTAGTTACGTTAAATCATTAATAGTATTTTTATAATTTATAAAATTATAAAATATATATTCATCTTTTAGTCGGTTTAATAAACTAATAACATTTTATTTATTTTGTCCTTTTATTGGGTTTTTAAGAAATCATGGTTTTAGTAAAATATTCTAAGTATAATATTTTTATGAAATTTCAGCATGACCCGTTCGTTTATAAAACGTTTCCAAGATTTTTAAACCTCCTTTTTTCAAACATTTTCCCTTAAGTAAATCAATTCCGACAAAACGACCAAATATCTACATTTCGCGTTATTTATCAAGACGTATTTCCTTCAAATGACTATTTGACTATCCAAATATCTATATATGTATAAATCTTTACCAAAATTCCGCTTTTAGCCTTCAAAATAACTAGCTTTAGCTTATTGGGCCTTGAGGCCCATTAGTAGTAGAAATATTGTTTATTAGTTTCAAAACCCATTTTAGGGCCATTGATGTGCCGTCGTGTAGGGTTAATTTATTAAGAAGGGTGTAGAACACTAAGAGCGAGGTTGTTAACCTTATAATCTATCAGTATTTTAATTACTCTAGTTACGTTAATTCTAATTACTAGTTAAACCTATGATATATACGCTTCTAACAGATATGGGGAGTTTTCAGCCTGAGAGACTGGCATAGGTTTTACGGTGACAATAATCAATTCTAAATACAATAAACATGCAAGAAAATAATCAAAAGATAAAAGAGCGGTACAAGCCAAATAATAGAAAACAATATTAGCCATATTAAATTCGATTAAATGCTGGTTTGTTTATTTAGTGCAATGATTTCTTATCTCGAAGCGACATATCATTCTTAAGACTTAGGCGGGACATCATCCTAAGACCT
This sequence comes from Tanacetum coccineum, assembly GCA_026074375.1. NCBI lineage: Eukaryota > Viridiplantae > Streptophyta > Magnoliopsida > Asterales > Asteraceae > Tanacetum > Tanacetum coccineum. Next base: position 15,966 of record BQNB010137561.1, read on the forward strand.
AGACACGTTGAATCCTATCAATATTAACGCATCCGCATAAAGCATCCCTTTAGTTTAATTATAATCTATCTAGGGATTATAGCAATGGTGATCTTGATAAACCCTAGCCTATCTGGACTTTACCCACTTACTGTTTGACGGTATTTTATATACTGGTAGTCCACTATTCAAATCTTTATCAATTAATCAAGAACATACTTGTTGAAACATTATGGGTCACCTGCCGGTCCAACTAAGCTCTTAATTTAAAGACAAAGACAGAACGTTATTTGTAATCCTATTGGTCCAGTGATATAAAACATGATATAGAGAGCTATCCCAGTATCTAGCTCACTTGTTAGGCATAACTAGACCCAGTTGAATGATAGGTCGCATATTCAAACACGTAAACAAGTATCATGCGATAAACAAAATTAAACTTTCAACGATAAATTAAGTAAATCGATTTTAAAACAAATCAAACATTAAATCTTCATTAAGATGGCTAATACCCAAGGGTATTAGCCCATAACCATTGTAATTATACACGTGTGATCAAATAACCAAGGTAAATTAAACGTTTTATCGAACGATACCAAAAATTAAATGATTACAAGAGTAATGAAATTACACTGTGTCTTCTATGGAATCGTGATCAATGCTTGACCTTTGTTGCACTTCTTCTCTTCAGAAAATCGTCTTTTATGAGTATGGTATGAAGAATATGATTTTGCACACTAAAAACTCATTTTTGAGTCTTCTATTTATAACCTCTAAAAAATGCTGGATACGCCGTATTGGGCTAGGCCAATACGGCGTATTGAGGTGTATCCCTTGGAGTGCGCGCAAAGTTTACGATCAATACAGTATACATTCCCAAAATATAAATATCTTCGTATCTCTGAATAGTTATCTTCATAGATACGGCGTATGTAGAAGGTGGATACGCTGTATTGGGAATTGTGAATACGCGTTTTCTTGTGAAGACTTAACGCTGATACGCCGTATCTCTTTTCTTGGATACGGCGTATTGGTCAGAATGGGGTAATCTTCAAATGTCTTCGTTTTAGCTCCAAAATATGCGCATTCAGGTATGTCTTCACAAATCACTCCTCAATTACTACATATAACTTAACAATTAAGTACACATTCTTGCAATAATTATACAAAAGTGGTTAGTTTATTCGGGATAAATGATGGTATAAAGGTGATGTTATTTGATGTCATCAAATATCCCCCACTTGAATCCTACTTGTCCTCAAGTAGACTCTAGATTATATTGAAAATGTATCCCAACCGAAGTTAAGGATTTTTCCGTTTAAGCACTTCTTTTGTTTTAATCACCTGTACAAGACCAAGCACCTCATGAAATATAGAAATGAAATCACTCAACTAATCTAGGGTGTAACATTTAAGTGGTACGATTAATTGCTCGGTCGTGATTAGCTTCGTATCATAAGCTTGGCAAGGATACACATCTCCACCACTGTGCTAAGAAGAAACAAGTCAAAAGGTAAATTGGGTTTTATTAAAGGCTAAGGGTTGATCATTCAAACAATCTTTCACCAAAAGTACTACACCAACAAGGCAGTTGAATCGTACATACACGGCCGTAACGACGGAATAGACATGTACAACTCGATCACATCCCCATTCGTGTTTAACCAACGGTTAGGATGGAGAACGATATAGGGTATGGAGCTTCTAACTTTCACCGAAAGTCGTCGTCTAACAAGGCAGCTGAGTCACGCATACATGGCCGTAATGACGGAATAGACATGCATTGTGACACCCGTGATTTAATCAGGCTAGTGATACCTTTAGAAATGGCTAAGAGTTCGTTTTGTGTGATTCTTGTATGCTATGTGTTATATATGTGTGCTAAAT
>BQNB010137562.1:0-17831 GCA_026074375.1 Tanacetum coccineum
GTGTGTTGGATAAACTTTCAATCAAGTTTTCTGCTGAAGAACTTCCTAAGTCTAGTTGAAAGTTGTCAGTAGGAGAAGGTTCTTTTGACTTGGATGATTGTGTTGGATACTGTTGAACTGAGGCGTCCGACACTAGTGCCAAAGGATCATTATTTGGTTGAATGAACCTTTCCATCATAATTCTGTTCTCATTAGCATGCACCTCATGTTGCTTCAAGTAAGCATATAGCTGATCAAAGTTTGACTCTTTCAAACCTCTGTTAAGTTTGACTTTAGTTATGAACCTCTGTTAAATATGTGTATAAGAATAACAGTGATTATTAGGACTCATATACTCCGTTCAAACGTGCTAAACAATTTCGAATACCGAAACATATTTTGAGGGGGAGCGTTTCCGAAAAAATCGATCGAGGTACTAAACGCTTTGATATTTATATCATAAGTACCTTAATTGAATTTTCAATTGGTTTTATGGAAAGGAGAACTGTACCAAAAGACCGACCATGCATTTTACTTAATTGGAGTTATAAGGTTGGTAAGGTTAGGTACTATTCCCAATGATCCAGCCATAATCGGGGGGATCTTCCCAGGGACAATCCACTAGTTAGTGTAGAGGTCCTTAGGTATGACATGTAAAAGGAGTATAAGCGAGAATAAGGGAAAAGTGTCGACTGAGATGGAGCTAGTACTGGAATAAACCCAACAAGGTTCTAGTCATAAATCTCGGTAAGTACTGAAGGGGTTGAAGAATTAAAAAGAATTGTAAAGATAAAGGGTGTAAAGATTATAAAGATAAAGAGGTTGTAAAGAAAAAGAAGCCCTCCATTCACTTAGAGAAACCGGGTCAACTCATTATGTACTGCCAGAATCATCTTAGATGATTGCTGGAATTGGATAGACTCGACATCTTGGACCCCAGTGATGATTGCATGCACAACCCTCCCTCGCACTCGAATCTTTCAAAAGATTTTAAGTTATTTCTCACGAAGACTAAACAAGGTATTATTGACTTTCTCACTCCGAGGTTATTGATAATTGTACAGGATGGCAGTCTGCTCCAAGCCTCTGATTACTAGAACAAAACGCACTATTGAGTTTAGAGCCAAGAGATCGTTAAATATTATGTTTTGGACACTTCTAGTTCACTTGTCTTTCACACAATGTGGAACAATTCTATACCTATGAGTCCTTCTGATTACCTTGTGATATTGCCAGAACATCCGGAGTGTACACGTTGGTTTTTTTAGATGAAGATGGAAATCCTGTTAGAGCCAACATTCAAACAAGCTCTTGGATGGTGACTTGTGTCCGATTCTACAGAATCAAATGTCGTTCATTGGAATGAAACAAGGTAAGATTCTTGTGTGAATTCAAAACTTGTTTAGTATGAGGGAATTGACGGTTATTGATCATTTGACAAACAATCAAAACCTCGAAGTGTACAAAATTCTTTCATAGAAAACACTGAGGTACTGTCTTTTCAAATCAATTTTTCTCTTTATTGCTAACTGTTTCAGTACAGTATATTCTTTAATATGGAGATGGTAGATGGAATTTCCCCAGTACCTAAGGTGTCAACGTAATAAACGAATGCTCAGACACGACCTACACGTGTTATGATGGTGATGAAAGGCCTCATAAAGGTTTTGTCGAAGGTTCCGCCAAACTCTTAAATGTTATGTATTTTTCACAAGTGCACAAGATAGCAATCCCTTACAAGAATGATTTGTAAGATTTATTTGGACGATGATCTCACGAAAGCTTCAAGATCACAGTCAAAGACAAGCTTTAGATAAATCAAAGTTCGCTATCCCAAATGCACAAGATATCAAATGTCTACTGAGCTAAAGATGATGTGATTAAGTTTGGTATTTTTAAAAGGTACCTCCTTAGGGGGAGATTGTTAGATATTAGAAAAAGACTCGGTCACCCCGTGTATTTTACTGTTTATTATAGCTCGTAGTTTAATAGTTAATAGTATGATTTTCGGTATTAAGTCGGGTACTAATACCCGGTATATTGTAAGTACTATATAAGCCTCTTCCAACTTTGGAAGAGGTAAGCTAGTCATTATTTTCCTTTTCATAGAAACACATTTTCTCTCACTAGAAAACTCTCTTAAGTGTTTCTCTCTCTAGAAACTAGCCAAATCCAAGAATCGACCCCGTGTTATGATATAGGATATACCACAGTTTTTTATTTCTCTCAATTCTTTTAGCTGACAATTCTCTCTGTCTATTTTTGATTTCTCTTAATTTATTTAGCTTATAATTCTCTCTGTCTGTTTTTGATTTCTCTCAATTCTTTTACCTCGCAATTCTTTCTATCTGTTTTTCAACTCACAACTTCTCTCAATTCTTTTTCTCACTAAATCACTCTGTCTGTTTTTATCACACATCTTTCTTTCTGTTTTTTTCAATCACAACTTCTACTCAATTCTTTTTCTCACTATTCACTCATGTCTAGATTTTTTATATCTACTCTCTTTTTTATTTTTCAACTCACAACTTCTCTCTTATTCATTTACCTTACCATTTTCTTAATCAGGACTTTAAAGATTTGGCATTCTAATACTGGCAATCAAATATTGAAATCTACTTACATCAAATGCTTTTGTAAGCAAATCTGCAACATTATTTTCTGGATTGAATCCTTATCATTTGAATTAGCTTCTTTTCATTGGAATCTCTGATGAAGTGATGTCTAATCTCATTGTGCTTTTTCTTTGAGTGAAAAACAAGGTTCTTCACTATGCATATAGTACTCTCATTATCAATATAGATCTTTGTATGCATAAAGTTATACCTATAATCAGCATATTGATTTTGAATCCCAATGAAGCCTACTTGGCCAAAATAACTTAAAAGCAAACTAATTATTCAGCTTTTGTTGTGGAATTAACAACCACAATCTGCATCTTACACTGCCATGAAATCAATCTACATCATAGGAATTGACAACCTCCTGTTGTGGACTTCCTATCTAAGCTTGCTCCTGCATAGTCATTGTTAGTGTATGCCACCAAATCAAAGGTGAATCCTTATGATACCATTGGTCCCTCCTCCAAATTTAGGTTTTGACCTTTAAGATATCCTAAAAATTCTTTTCACAGCTGAAGATGTTACACTTTAAAGGTTAACTTGAGATATCTGGCACATATACATTCAGGCTTACATTATATCTGGTCTTGATGAAGTTATGATACATCAATGAGCACCAATAATTGATCATTACACTGTGTTCATCTACATCTTCTCATTACATCTCTTTGTGCAAAGGCTTATGGGTTTCCATGGGTGTTGCTTGCTGTTTTTGACATCACTTTAAGGCCAAATGTTCTTCTAAAATATCTACATAAATACTTGTCTTGGCTATAAAATATCCCTTTTCATTCTGGCTTCACTTCCAGTCCTTAGAATGAATGGGAGTTTCACCCATTAGAACTCATTTTGAAACTTCATACTGCATCCATCTTCTCAAACTTGTGCATAACTTATTCTTTATAGACCCAACAAAATAAATTCATCTACATATACCTGTCTATTTAGAATATAACCTTGGTCCCTCTTGATAAACTAAGTTTTGTCTATCTGTTCTCTAGAACCTTATTTTCTCAACGAACTAAGTGGGACATGGTCTCTTACAAGCTCTAGGAGCTTGATGCAAACCATAAAGAGGCTTTTCTACTTTGTAAACTCTGTCAGGGAAGTCTGGATCTTCAAAGCCTCATGGTTGATAAACATAGACTTACTCTTTAATCTTACCATAAAGAAAAGCACTCTTGAAGCCTTCTAACTCATTAAATTACCCACCATTAAGCACAATAAGAAAAATGAACTTGAGTAGTAGAAACTCACACTAGCAGTAGTAATAATGACTAGCAGTAGTAAAAACCTTTACCTCAATGTCACATGTAAATGGTTAAACATTTTAACAATAAGCTTCCCCTGAAACCCATATGTTAACCATTTCTTGAATCTTCAAATTCTGTAGGCTCTATGTAATGATTACTAATGAAGAAAAATAAGTATAACAAACTTGATGTAGAAGCAGAATAACCCAAACTTGTGTCTTATGTCTTGTACTATCCACGTGACTCCAAACTCATACCAAGACCAAAGTATAAGTAGATCGCAACCTCTTGATAAAAACCTCATCTTTTATGAGACACATAACCAAAGTGATCGCAAATGTGAGCATTAAGCACCATAAGTTAGATCACACACCTTTGCTAGATTCGTCAAGTCTTCATCACAACATTGTAAACACAAACAAGTTATCTTCAAAGTGTAACACCCACTTTAAGATATGATAAGAACACACATCCAAAAAACTCCACTTCAACTTCAAATAAGTAATAAACAATCGTCTTCATAACCACATCTTTAATAAATCCAAAACAAGCCATTTTCTTCAAAAATCAAATATGTCCGAGATCCAAACATGTGCATCATCTGATATCAGATAATCTCTTCTAAATTAGGCATGTTTGGATCATCATCACATCTATAGACTATATTCTCATCATCACATCCATAGACTATATTCTCATCAACAACATTATCTTCTATGCTAGCAGTATTAACAGTTAAACTAACAGTATTAATGTTGTTAGTATTGTTAACACTTTCATCCTTCTGGTTAACTCTTGTATCCTCTGTATTTGGTACCCCACTATCTTCATTCTCTGGATCTTTAGCATTCTTCTTTTCCTCCTCCCCTGATGGTTTGAATCCAGCATCAGGAGAATCCTTTGAACTAGAAGAGAATGATTGATCTTGAGTCAAAAATGGTAGCAGTATGTAATCTTTGCCAGGTAATGTCTCCATTCTAGCTTTACCTATATTTTCATATTCTTTTATACCTGCAATACCATTAGATTGATTCCCTGCAACAACTGGCTCATAATTCATAGATTTTGTTAGAGCATCTATATCAAAAAGCCAATTAGGTCCATTTCCTGCAATATTAGGTGTTTCTTTACTAAACTTGATATGCAGGTTATCTTTTACTATCCTAGTTCTACTGTTGAATACCCTGAATGCTTTGCTATTGGTAGAGTATCCTATAAAGAACCATTCATCAGCCTTTCCATTAAACTTGCCTAGGTGATCTATAACAGGACACCCAAATGGTCTCATAAAGCTTAAGGCAGGTTTTCTACCTAGAAAAAGTTCATAAGGGGTCTTGTTGTGAGGCTTGATAACTAACACCCTATTTTGGACATAACAACCAGTATTAATTGCTTCAGTCCAGAAAGTTGTTGGCAACTTTAAATCAGCTATCATAGTCTTAGCAGCCTCTATTAGTGTCCTATTTTTCCTTTCTGCTACTCCATTTTGTTGTGGAGTCCTAGCAACACTAAATTCCCTTTTAATACCCTTCATTTCACAGAACTGATTCATGACCTTATTCTTGAACTCAGTCCCATTGTCACATCTGATCACTTTCACCTTAAGGTCTATTAGATTTTCTATGTCTGTAATAAATGTTTTAAGGATTTCACTAGTTTCATCCTTAGTGGCTAGGAAGAAAACCCAACTAAACCTACTATAGTCATCTGTGACAACTAGGCAGTACATCTTTTTCATTAGACTCTTTACAAATGTTAGGCCAAACAAATCCATATGCAACATTTGTAATGGTTGGCTGATTGAGCTTACAGTCTTGGTCTTACAAGAGGCTTTATGTTGCTTTCCTTTCTGACAAGCAACACATGTGTGATTATTTTCAAAAATCTTTGAAGGTAAACCTCTTACAAGGTTTCCCATGACTAGTTTGTTCATAGTTTTGAAATTTATATGCCCAAGCCTCCTATGCCAAAGATTAGATTCATCGAATGTGGCCTTTGCAACGAGACAAGTTAGACCTCCTAAAGGGACAATATTCTTTAAATCAACACTATACATGTTATCTTTTCTAGGAACTCTAAGCAAGACATGATTTTCAAGACAAAACAACACATTCAGTGTCTGTAAAAAGAACACTGTTTTTCTTGTCACACATTTGTGAGACACTGAAAGGTTAAACTTAAGCTCCTTAACAAAGTACACATCTTCAAAATTCAATTCACCTGTACTGATTTTACCTTTACCAGTGTCTTATTTTACGCTTTCCCAGTAATTTTCCCTCTTTTTGAATTAATCCAAAGACAACAAATCCTCATCAATTTCTCAAATCTGTTAAGATAAGCTTATTCCTGTTTGAGCCTAGAGCATTCCATATCTATCACTCCTTTATCCTCTCAAATTGTTGTGGATTGCCCTGACATAATTGTAAGAAAAATTTGTTTCTTTGGGGGGACCCAATCATTACTGACTTGGATCTGCCTTGTGCATCAACATACGTGTAAATTTTTTAAGGACATTGATGCCTTATTGTTTTTAGGACATGGTCTAATTACTTTGTGCTTTTGGTCTCCAAACCTAACCTGATGAGGCCTTAATAGCATTTCTCTTGTATTCCTCTTAACAGCTCTAAGAACTGCTTTTGGCCTAGCAGGATTATACTCTGATTTGGCCTAGCAGATTTAACAATTTTAATCATTATCAGTATTAACCCTACTCTATTTAAAAAATTATTCGTTATATTGCTGTTGTTATTTTGTTAAAAGGCCTTCTAGCAGTTGAATATGCATTATTAATAACATTTTTCATGGGTCCTGCATTATCCACTGTTGTTCTTGGTTGAACAGTATTAATCGTTCTAGCTAGTAATTAGAGTGAAAATTAGCCAGACTAGTTAAGACTATTCTTGGAACCATGTTCCCTTTTTGGGACGGGGGTGAGTTACTTCTAAGAAATTCTGTTTGTTTTTCACCTGTTGAACATTGGTCCAAAATGGTTTTGCAAAATCTTTGATTATTATAGCAGTTATTGCAATCTTTCCTTAAATGTGTCAAAAAACTTACCACACGATGACAAGATTTGTGGAACATTACTTAAAATCATTCCCTTATTTTTAAGACATCTTTGGTTCCCTAATTTCTTTATTCCCTCTAGAACTAGGTGTGGTTTTGCCCTTTTTTATCAAGTGATGTTTCTAGGAGATTTTTTTACTTGCTCAGTAGACCTTAACAAAATTTATCTTAGCAAAAATTGGTTTTATTAAACATCTCAACATGTTTTACCTTAGGCAATTTTTTCATCACTACAGATACCCTAACCTTAATAATTGGGGCTCTATTTTCTTTCCTAGTAGTCTTAGATTTATATGTCTATATAGTAGGGCTTTTAATATAGACTCATTCACTTCCATAAAATCATCTAGACTAGGATAAACAAAATCATGCTTAGGTGGCATATAATTCCCAGTATAGGGAGGTGGGACAGCATTATACCCTAATCCTATTTTACACTTATCCATTATCTGTCTGTCTAGAAGTTTACTTAGGCTTTTTGATGATTTTTAATTTTTTATATTGTAAGTTGAACCTCATCTTTTCTTTTGTAACCAGATACAACTTCCTATTTAAGCTTTTGGTAATATCTCAATTAAATCTTTAAAATAGACTTCACATTTTAAGAGTTTTATATCTTCCTCCTACACAGGACTCATTATTCTTAAAGACTACCAGTTAGCTTCTAAAGATTTAACATGTTTTATAAGGAGACCGATTTATCCTAGTTGTTCTTAGTCTTTAACTATTTGTTCATTTTGTTCTTTTAGATCTTTTACACTTTCTAAAAAAGTTGAAACACAATTTAAGTCATTAGATACCTTACGAGTTTGTAGAAGAATTTCGAACTTGTTGAAGAATAAAAAGGAATTAAGCCATGAGAGCAAATTAGTTGGAACCTTATTTGCTTGGTCAATTCCAATCATAACCAAAGACCATCACACTGAGACATCTAGGCACTTTGAATTAGTTCCTCAATTGTCATAGTCTTTCTTGTAGGCTCTTTGTTCCTACTGTCTTGATTCCTGGGTGCCCTGCACTCCCTTGCAAAGTGTCCTTTTTTGTGGCAGTTGAAACACTCTACCTTAGACTTGTCATACCCAATTCTTTCTTTGTTGGTCATGTCCAGCTTCCTTCTAGTATTCTTTGTGGAATTTAAACAACTTAGAGGTAGTAATGCCAAGGGATGTGTAGTAATGCTAAGCCCAACAGTTAGTACTGCTAGAAGGAATTAGTTCGTATCAATGCTCAGGATTTACAACTGACAGTCCTAAATCAGTCAGTTAATATGCTGAGTTAGTTTGTACTACCTTGTACTATTTGATATTGAAAAACTTATTACTCGTGGTTATAGAGTTAATGCTGCTGGTTCATATTATGCTGTTGGTGGAATAGTTATTGTTATGGAAGCTTATTGTTGTTTCAACTGAAGTTTAATGTTGATTAGTCTTTAACAGGAGCACTTGAAGTTTTGATGATTGAAGAGATTAATGGTGTTGAGAATTTGATAAATACTTAGGAAAGTATTTATATATTAGTCATGTGTATTGTAATATATTTTGACTAAATATTTAGGAAAGTATTGTAAGCTCATTAGGACTCCTTAATGTATAAAAGGAGATCCTAGGGCATCTAGTTTATACATCTCATACATCTCATTCATCTCATTATCATACACATACCTACACAGCATCTCATTGTAATAGCTTCAAGGTTGTAAACCCTAGTACTACACAGAGTACTCGTATTATTTATCATTAATAATATTGAAGCATTTTTGTTCATTCATATCTACTGTTTCATTGATATATACTTCTAGAGTATTGAAGTGTAGATTCCGCATACACTTTGATATACAAACAAAGTCTCAACCATTGTTATTTTGGATTCATCCAAGGTAACATACTCTTTACAAGGTAAAGAATCGATCAAGGCGTGGGATCAACAAGTGGTTATAGAGCTTGAGCTTTAAGAAACTGTTGATCTAGAAGATATCATCAAGAAGAACTCTATATTCACAAGGAAGAGATGGCTCATATGGCTCTTTCAGACTCTAAGGTAAATAATGACAAATCTTGCTCTAAAACTTGTCTGACAAACTATGAAGCTCTAAAGAAACAGTATGATGATTTGCTTGTTAAATTAGATGATATGGTTTAAAGCTGCTAGCATACAAAAAGAGGTTTAGCAACTTTAGAAGATCAAATTGTTAAATATAAGTGAACATGATGTTCTTTTTTTGAGGGAAATGGCGTCTACTTAAAAGAAGTGTTACGGTCACAAAGAATATTCACGATTTAGGATTACTTAGGAGCTGACTTGAATACATTAAACAAGAAAGGAGGGGTTGAGTTTAAGATTGCAAAATTGATAATTGCAAAAACGACTTAGAACAGTTGTTTTAGAAGTCAGATAACTGACAAGAGCAAAAAGGGGTTTGGTTATAATGTTTGTCCTCACTTCATCCTTTGATTCTTATAGGCACAACTTTAGACTTATCTTATTCAGGGCTTGAAGAATTCAAAGAACCTGAGGTTATTGAGTATGGTCCTAGGGATTCTAGTTTAAAGTCTACCACTGGTTGTGATAAAAAGTCAAAAGATTCTAAGAAGAATACTGATGACTCTTTGGAACAACATCAAATGACTGATACTCAAACTAGCTCTTTTGAGTCTCCACTTAAGGTTGACAAAGATTAGAAAGAAAAGTTTTTCTATCATGTTAATCATGTTAGGGAAGTAGAACCTAAGAAAGTTAGGAAGAATAACGATGCTCCAATTATTGAGGATTGGGTGTCAGATGATGAGGATGAAGTTGAGACTACTGTTGTGGTAAAGAAGAAGACTATTATTCCTACTGCTACTAAAATAGAAAAACCAGTTAGGAAGCCAGTGAGATATGCTGAGATGTACAGGTCACAAAGACCTAGGGGAAACCAAAGGAACTGGAATGGTCAAAAATCCAATCAGTTAGGGACTGTAACTTTGGAGCTTAATATCAAGGATGCTATATCTGGGAAGTTTTGATCACCTGCAGTATACTTGTAAACAACAAGAGACATGTTAATGATCAACAACAGGTGGAACCAGTGAGTAAACAACTAAAGTGGGTGAATCATCACTATTCAACAAGAATTACTCACCCCAATCCAAATAAGAAACTTTGTTCCAAAAGGCGTCATAAATGAAAACTGAGATGAGACCAGTTAATGTTGCTAAGCCAAAGGCTGCATATAATGCTGTCAAGAGGAATAGGTTTAATGATGTTAAAGCTTTGGCATATTGGGTCTGGATGCCAAAGAACAGAGTGGTAGATCATGTATCCAAAAACATCAGTACATCAGTTGCTTTGAAAAGATTGGATTACATTGATGCACAATGGAGGATTCAAGTATGTGATGCTTAGGTTCCCATAAGAAGATTGATTTGGAGGATCTTCCTAACAGGGGAGGATATGTAAATTATTTAATGAAGATCACTTTTGTATCAGATGGATGCACGCTAGGGAGGGGAGGCAAGAGTGCAGCAAAGAAAAAGAAGAATCCAGAGAAGAGTGCAGCAAAAGCAGAAAGACCAAGAAGATGAAGTGTTTGGAAGAATCCTCTCAGCAAAGAAAATGAAGGTTTAATTCAAGAAACTTGATGATTTGGAGGTAAATCACAAGTTTAGGGGAGGATTGTTGGGAATTAAACACTTCAGAGTTAGTACTGCCAAGGGATGAGTTAGTACTGCTAAGCCAACAGTTAGTACTGCTAGAAGAAAACAGTTCGTACTGCTCAAGATTACAACTGCCAGTACTAAATCAGTCAGTTAATACTGCTAGAGTAAGTTAGTACTGCCGGTACTAATTTAAGACTATTGAAGAACTTACTATTGCTGGTTATAGAGTTACTACTGCTGGTTCAAGATTACTGCTGTTGGTGAGAAAGTTAATGCTGCTGAAAGTCTTCTTGTTGTTTCAACTGAAGTTAATGCTAATTGACTGAAGTTAATGCTGATTAGTCAAACAGAAGACTAAAGTTAATGATGATTGAAGAAATTAATGCTGATTGAGAATTTGACTAAATACTTAGGAAAGTATTTAATATTTAGTCATTGTATTTAATATATTTGACTAAATATTTAGGAAAGTATTGTAAGCTCATTAGGACTCCTTGGTGTATAAAAGGAGATCCTAGGGCATCTAGTTTATTATCTCATTATCTCAATCATCTCATTATCATACACATACCTACACAGCATCTCATAGATATAGCTTCAAGGTTTGTAACCCCAGTACTAAGTCAAGAGTACTCGTATTGTTGTTCATCAATAATATTGAAGCATTTTGTGTTTTGTTCATTGTTCTTTGTCTAGTACTGTTTCATTGATATATACTTCTAGAGTATTGAAGTGTAGATTCCGCATACACTTTGATATACAAACAAAGTCTCTACCATTGTTATTTTGGATTCATCCAAGGTAACATACTCTTTACAAGGTAAAGAATCGATCAAGGCGTGGGATCAACAACCTTGGAAAAATCCTCATAGAAAACCGAGTCACACTCGGGAAAAGGAAGGAAATCACTTGATCCAGGAAGATCTAGTTCATCAATCAATATTTTAGAATCTTTGATTTTCTCTTCCTTGGAGTCAAAAGGATTATCATAACTATCATCATTAACAGTCTCAAGATTAAAAAGTTCATCATCATAATTATCCCATAATGGTGGGGACGAGTAATCAAGAGCATGTTCATCGATGAACATCTCAGAGATGGTATCAACAAGATTGTCATTAGGAGAGTTTTCATCAACTGAATCTTCGAGAATAGAATCTATTTCCTCAATAGGATTATGATTAAGCAAATACTCTAATTCTCGAAGATCGGATTCGGCATCAAAGGGAAGATCATCATTTCCTGGTGGAAATGTGATATGATCGAGTTCATCGCGAACTCCTTGAGAAAATAGTCGCTAGTCTCAGAAATCGGGAGACTAGGTGAAGAAGAAGTGGTACTGCCACTTAAAGAATTATGAACCTTTATGCTAGCGTGATAACTGTTGTTATATGAAAATTCGGCTAGTGGCAAATGCTTAACCCATCCTTTGCCAAAATAGATCACACAAGCATGTAGCATGTCCTCGAGAGTTTGGATAGTTCTCTCGCTCTGGCCGTCGGTTTCTGGATGATACGCAGTGCTCATACTTATATCTGTACCCAAATCTTTCTGAAATGATCTCCAAAATTTTGATGTGAATCTCCCATCACGATCACAGATGATTGAAACAGGTATTCCATGTCTTGCTACTATCCTGTTCAGGTACAACCTTGCCAACTTGTCCAATGGATCATTCTCTCTTATTGGCAAGAAGTGAGCAGATTTTGTAAGTCGATCCACAATCACCCAGATGGTATTAAAACCTTGTGTCGACCTAGAAGCTTGGTGATGAAATATCATGTATTTATCCACTTCTCTCAGGTATTGCTGGTTTGTACTAACAGGGTCCTGATGGCCTTGGTGTTTCAGCCTTGACCTATGTACAATGACAAGCTTGCTAACATATGTGGCGATTGTCATCTTTATATGGGCCACCAATTTATGCTTTTTCTGTCTTGGTACCATATTTTCAGAAAACAGATGGATAGGTTTTTGACTTTGAGATTCGGGCATAATACGTGGATCTTTTAGGTCTCCATAGCAAGAGTAACCAAATTCTGCCATGTAAACATAAGTTCTATCGGCGCGTGGTTCCAACTTTTCCTTGGGTATATCCTTTCTGATCATACCGCTCCATACATTTCATTCACAAGGATTTTAGTTTCTGGGCTTTCAATCTGAGCTTCTAAAATTGGTTGGGAAGTATCAAGCCAATGGTATAAACTAAACGCTCAAAATCGCAATGGCTCACGTGTTCCTTACGGCTTTAATGCATCGGCCCACTTCGTGCTGCCCTTCCCTGGATGATAACGAATGTCACAATCATAAATCACTTAGCAAAATCAAGTTAATGGCGTTGCCTCATGTTACGCTCTTTTGATCGAGGTTGTGTTGTAAAACTTTTATGGTCGGTGAAACACGTGCATCGGTTCCATATAGGAGTGTTCCATATCTTTAGAACAAATTACACGATCCAGTTCTATATCAAGCGTGGTGTAGTTCTTCTCATGAACTTTTGTTGTGAGAGCATAGGCAATCACCTTCTCTCCCTGCATCAATATTAGCACCTAACCCTTGTATGACGCTCACGTAAGACTCAAAGTCTTCGCTTCCTTCAGGTAAAGCCAGAATTAGCGCACTGCACAACTTCTGTTTTATTAACTGAAAAGCATTTTCTTCCTTTTCACCCCAGTCAAACTTGTTCGTTTCTGAGTAAGCTTGGTCATGGTTTATTAATCTTCGAAAAACCCTCGATGAACCTTCGGTAGTACCCAGCAAGACCTAAAAATTGGCGGATCTCCGTCGGTGTCTTAGGAGATGCCCAATCTTTGATGGATTCTATCTTGGCTGGATCCACATGTATGCCTCTGCTATCAATGACATGCTCGAGAAATTGTACCTTCGGGATCTAAAATTCACATTTCGAATACTTGGCATACAACTTCTCCTTCTTGGTAATTCCAAATTTTCCTTAAGGGTTTTCCATGCTCCTTCTGTCCTGTGAATAAATAATTATTATCTTCAATGAAGATAATTGCGACTTTTTCCAGGTAAGGCTCACCACTCGGTTCATGACGTACCAATGAATACGCAGGTGCATTTGTTAACCCGAATGCATAACCTTAAAAACTCGGACAGTCCATACCGAGTTCGGAATGCCATTTTTGAATGTCTTGCTCCTGTTTACCTCTAAGTGGTGATAATGCGATCTCAGTCTATCTTTGAATAAATTACTGGATCCTTGAAGTTGATCAATAAACTTTTTTTTAATTTCTGTTTTATTTTAAATATTTTAGGCGATCCTCGGGAGTGGATAACGATTCTTCACTGTTAATTATTTAAGTCTCCCGGTTGTTAATGCACATCTGAATGACCCATCCCTTCTTTTTAAACGAACAAGCCGGGGATCCCAGGCGAGTAGGAACTAGGTCTTTATAAAGCCCTTGTCGAAAATCTCTTGCAAGTTGTTTCCGGATTAATTCCTTCATTTCAGATGGTGCCAATCGATATGGCGCTCGAGCTACGGGTACGGCTCCTGGAATTAAGTCGATCTGGAATTCTACTAGTCGAGCCGGAGGAAGACCCGACAAGTCCTCAGGAAATACTTCAGGGAAATCTCAGACGATTGGTACGTCCTCAAGTTGTTTTTCTTCTGACTTGTCCTCCTCTTTCTTGGCGGATATCTGTGCCAAAAAGATTTGACATCCTTTCGCCATGTACTCTTGAGCCTTTGAACATGAGATAATGGTCAATCGAGATTCTCTCCCGTTGTTACTTTCGTTACCATGAAAAATCAAAGTTTCATTTCCATAGGGAATTTAAACAAGTTTCTCATCACACACGATCACAACGTGATACTTTCTTAGCCAATCCATGCCGATTATAATGTAGAAGAAAACTTCCCAGTTCTACGGGCATTAGATCTATGCTGAACGGATGGTTTAAGAATTTCAAGTACAATCGTATAATAGTGTTCTACCTGGGACTATTTTCCCATCTGCTAGTTCGACATCATAATTATTTTCTAATGGAGTTGGGGCAATGTTAATCAGGAACTAAATGCAAGAGTAGATATCAGCTTTTATCGGCACCAATGTCGAATAAGTGCTGCATAGTGGTGTTTAAGAGGGACCGTACCCGTAACGACTTGGGTCGGGTTTCCCAATGCATTCCCTCACTTCTCTGCATTCCCAACTACATACACCCAGCCTTGTGCACTCCCATTTCCTCCATCCTTATTCTTCAACTTTGGACAATCTCTCTTGAAATGTCCTGGAGCTCCACATTTCAAACAACCATTCCCCTTGGGATTTTCCCCATTGCCCTTCTGAGTATTAGTAACATTTGTGTTGCCAAAACTCCTGCAATCGTGGGCAAAGTGCCCTACCTTGTTGCACTTCTGAGTACACAGGCCATTATGGTGAGAATGGCACTTGGTGCACTTGGGAAAATTTCCTTCATATGGCTTCTTTTCACATGTCCAATATGGTCGACCTGGCGACATTCTGCCTCTTAAAGGGTTGTTGTTGGTGACCATGGTTGTTTCTGGATGAATCATCAGTTTCCTTTTTGTTGGTCAGACTGCCTATTTCGCGTAGGTGCGGAAGCTTTGAATCATCAAGTCGTTGGCAACTCATTAGTCTTATCCAACGGTCTTGGGTCTGGCAGATTTGCATTTCCTAACTGTTGTCAGGAAGTCCATGATTGTATTTCAAAACCTTCTTGGTTTCATGGCAATAACTTAGGTACTTATCGGGTTAGCTCTTGGAAAACAATTCAGTGTTATGTTGGAACATCGTTCCCTTTGACTTTAGGTTCCACAACTCAATTTCTTAGTTTCTTGATTTCACCCTTCGATAATACTTGTCCATCCTCTTTTTCTTGACGTATCTACAAGTCATTGGATTATGCTTTAGGACCTTAGGTTCCTTCTCTAAACCATTCCACCAATTTAAAGCAGCACCTAAGAGTGCAAGTGGCAACTTAACATGATTCAATAGCACAACCATGATATTGCGATGACTTCATCTTTTCAATCTATCGAGTTTAGACCGACTACGCCTTCAGTCCTTTGGAAGTTCAAAGAGTTGGCATTTCTGAAAGTTCAACGAAAAAACAAGGGCGTACAGTTTGCATTCCTTCTTCGGTCATCAAGTACAAACTATGGCTTGCGTAGTCTCCATTGGTGGAGTTTCGCTGAAGAGCTTGATCAATCATAGCTTGGACGGATTCTGGAGTCATGTTGTTTGGGTTGGTGTTGCTAGTAGGGGTATTTTGTCCTCGTCTGGTCGTAGGTGCCATGATTTGTCTAGATCACAAAAGACAAAATGTGAGGTTATAATCATGACAGAATATAATAATGTATAGATGAGACAACAACACAAGAGAGATATATAACATAAACACATCTATTTCATTTATTAACTTGGAAAATTTTTACATGAAATAGTTGTTGGTATACAAAATACAATACCAAAAGAATCTTAAGGCTATGCTAGCGGGGAAAACCCCTAATACTTAACATGCCTATACAATAACCTAGCAAGAAAGAAAAAAAATAACATAAACCGCTAGATGTGACTGTCAGCATCCCTAGAAGCATCCTGGTGATCTGGAATCCTAGCATCTGGTCCTGGCTGTCTAGCTCTCCTCTGCTGCTCTCGATGTGCTAGCAACTCGGCCTGCATGTCACTCATCTCTCGTCTCATGTCTCTCATCACTCAGAGAGTCTCTGCCATCTGTGCCTGACACTCGTATCGAGAGACTCTTGAAAGCGCTGCCATCCTCTGCCTGCTGAGCCTGCTGCATCTGGGAGCGAGTCTCATGTACCTGGTGCTGTGTCTGAATAAGAGTACCCTGCAACTATAGTTGTGTCTGATGTGCATGGAGCTGGGACTCGTGTGCATATACCTGCTCACGATGGGTCTAAAGCTCATATTGGACCGCCTGACTCAATCCTATCGCATGAGCCCAAGCCTTTCAGGAAGCATAGGCCTCCTCCTCCATAATGACTACCGTCTCCTAGAGAGTCATCCTATCCCCCATAAGTAAGTCGACCTGCTGCGAGTCCATAGTGACTCGCTGTGATATGCGAGTCCTACTATCCTGAGCATCCTCTAGTAGAGCATATAAGTCTTGTGTATCATGCTCATGGAGCTCAGCAAGCTCTGTGACCCTAGTATTGACCTCTCCCATGGTCATAGATGCTATCTCATGAACTGCCTATGCCGGATCTACCCAAGTATCCCTAATACCATATCTAACCTCTCTAATCCCTCGTCGTCTCTCTTTAACATCTAAGGTGTTGACAAACCCATAGTCTACCCCTCGACCTCCGGTAGGTCTAGCAGTAGAACTCTCCTCGACCTCATACCTGGAGCCTAGAGCAAACAAGCATGACCTCTTGCGGGATGGCCGCTCAGACTCAGGAATATCATCCCTATGGTCAACAGGTAGTGGTATGTATAAAGGTGGTGGTAGTGGAGGTGATGGTAATGCGGCAGTAACCGCATCAACAAGGGCCTGAGTGGAGGCTATCCCGAGTGTCTAGATTTAGGTTGGATACCCAGATGATGGTAGTAATGGTGATGGCACAAGTGGTGGTGATGAACGTGCCGAGGGGGCCGTGCACCTAGCAAGGCGCTCCCTTGCAGAGGGTGGTGATAGTGAGATAGGTGGTGATGGTGGTGGAGTAGACATAGCTAGAAGTCTCTCAACCCCTGCCTCTGGTGGAAGGGATATGGAAGCCTGAAGCCGGACAATAATCCTAGCTCCAGTGGTAGTAATGTCAGTGGAGAGTGGTGGTATAACAGGCTCTGTTTCCTCAGGTGGGGAAACAAGCTCAACAGTAGGTGCAACAATAGCGGAGTCAGCCGGAGCTAAGTGCTCCTCCTCCTCCTCCTTATCCTCCTCATCTTCATCCCCTTCATCCTCATCCTCATCATCGGTGTCATCCCCAGATGAATCGCCGTCATTATCATCTCCATCCTCTCCCCCGTCTATGGGATAGTCAACCGAGTCATCCTCGGTCTCATCATCCTCATACTCCTCTGGATCCTCTTCTGGATTCGACTCCACAACATATCCTGGTGACTCAGCAGTAGGTGAAACAACAGGAGGTAGTGGCTGCTCCTCAGTCGGAAACTCATGTTCATCCTCCAATGATATATACTCGGGGTATATAGGCTCTGGCACATAGTCAGGATCCTGTGGTACTGGTGGTGTCTGTGGCTCCTCGGAGTCAGGTATGTAATCCGGTGATGGTGGGGCTACCGGCTGTATAGGGAGTCCAT
>BQNB010137563.1:947-17831 GCA_026074375.1 Tanacetum coccineum
ACTGTCAGTACTAACTATAACTATCAGTACTAACTATTTGTACTGTCGGTACTAAGTTAGGAAAACATAAATCCTAACAAGATAGAATTTCAAAGAATCTTCTTGACAAGGTTTCGCAGCTGTACTAGCCGTTCTCATTACCGAAACGTCTTAAACCAGACATCACGGTATGAGTGAACCAGTGAGTTACTGTCTCACCGATTGAAATAAAAATTGATTTAAAAATCGCTCGACGTGTCACTTGCTTAACTATTTTTGCGACACAACGAGAGTTTTAAGCATTTTAAAGTTCATCAATCGTCAATTTATTTCCTGGAACAAGTTTGATTCATATAGAATCGCACCATCGTTTCTTTCCAGTTTTCACAAGTTTGATTCGTATAGAATCGCACAAGTCACTTACCATGAGCTTGTTAGATGTTGGCTCAAGCAGGATTTCCATCTTCACTGTGAATACTTAAGTATCACTCGGATGTTTTGGCAAAATCACAAGGATAATACGTAGGACTCTTTATATATTTCTTTTTATTCACATTGTGTGACTTAGCAATCATAATTTAGACAAGTGTCCTAATGAGATTTATGGATGTTCTCTTTTGGCTCTAGACTCAATAGTGCGCTTTGGTTTTAGTGATCAGAGGCTAGAGCAGACTGCCACCTTTTCAATACCAACTAACTTGGAGTGAGAAAGTTGATAGAAATACATGTAATCTCCGTGAGAAATGAAACAGAAATCTTTTGAGAGATTCTGAGTGGCTAGGAAGGGTTGTGCATTGCATCACTGGGTCCATGATGTCAATCTTTAATGTCAGCAATCATCTTTGTGATTCTTGACAACAGATGTATTAACCCGGTTTCTGCCTAAGTGTAAGGAGGGCTTCTTTCTGTTACCCTTTATCTTAACTGTTCTTTTTAATTCTTCAACCCCTTCACCGCTTACCGAGACTTCATAACTAGTACCTTGTTGGGTTTGTTCCAGTACTAGCTCCATCTCAGTCGGCACTTTTCCCTTATTCTCACTTTTACTCTTTTTTTCATACCTAAAGACTACTACACTATCTAGTGGAATATCTCTGGGTAGATCCCTCCGGTTCTGGCTGGATCATGGGAATGAATACCTAAACTTAACCACCTTATAACTCTAATGCAGTAATATAAATGGTTGGTCTTTTTGTATTTACACATAATAGCCAATCACGTAACCATTTGCTCCCCCTTCATATGTGCATCGATTAATCAAAAGAGTTTAGCACATATGTGGGAAAACGTACACTTGAGATCTTAAAAATCACATTCTTAGCCATATATTTTAATCACATTCTCTCCCCTTATCAAAAATATTAAGTCTCTTGATATTTTGGATATCAATTGATTCAAATATAACTGCTTTTGGGGAAAGAATGTCCAATTATTAACAAGCCGCAATAGGAACATATTAATGACCCCCTTTAATTTTTTAGGGAAGTTATATGGTGTTTGAGTACGATAATTAGAAAGATTTTGAATTTACTAAGAAATTCTTGGAAATACATACTCAAACACTATATATGCCTAATACAAGTCTACACTACTTACATGATTATTAAATTACAGAAAAATGACCTAAAATATGGAAGGGCAAGATATGACATGGTCACATTGTCCATTCAAGCAGCCTTAGATCATTCCCGTAGTCACGTTCACCAACAAACTTCTCCAAATTACGCATCAACCTCCTTTTAAAGAGCAGCTTATCAATCGCCTTGACCATGATGCGTGACCTTTTCATTTAAAAGTTACTCCAATGTCATTTCGGCAGGTAATCCATCTCCAAGTTAGAAGCAATATCATGAAGCACATGTCTGACTGATTAGAGCGTCTCGTCGCAGAATTTGTATAGTTCATCTGAGTGCATCAACCTATTTATTTTGTACTTATCTTGATAAATGATTCCTTAAGGGTTTTTGTATGCAGTGTATGGGGTTAGTTTGGAGATGTTAGAACTGGTTGTCTCTGGTCTGGTGATATTAAGTTTCTTCTGATAGCTTTCAACTCCCAGCTAAAGGTCTTGGACACGGTGAAGAATGATAATTCGTCTGGTAAACATTCTCAATGCCACACCTAAGTCGTATCGATCATCCACATCAAGATTAGACAATTTCCTCTGGACTAAGAGAAGTAGCATATCTTTAATATCACACAGATTAAGTCTAGGAAAGTCGCCTTCCTTGAACTTGTATAACACATTATCATCCCTTCGAACTACAATATCTTCTAAATAGCCATAATCATACCACCTCATAACTTTAACACTGGTTACCGCAATAATTCTTCTTCTGGATTAGACATCATGTGGAAATTTCCAGTGGTATGCGTATGCATAGAATCTTTGTCATTTCGGAACCTAGTGATATGTTCCCCCAGACAGCTTGTTTTTTGTATGCTACTTTCATTGGACTCCATAATGTTGGAACCATGTCATTTATGCCTTCAATATTGTCGTACTTAGCAGCCTTGGTTCTTGTTGTAGAAGTCGTGTATTTGCTACTTGAACTTCCACCTTTCAGAAACTTGAGATCGTTGTTGATGAAATAGTCAACAGGAACTACTTGACGTCCTCGATCTTCAATCAACGGTAGTGGCTTGCTAAGATCAAATGGATATTCGCGCCCTTCTGAATTATGCTAATCAAGTCGATCATTGACAGCTTTGTAACACTCTTTGAAATGATATTCAAGTTTGGCAAAACTTTTGCATGAGCCCTTGAGCAGATTGAAAGCAGGCCTTACTAAATTCTCTTGAGTCAGATTGTCAATTTTAAGACAGTTCATGACATAAGTTAAGAAGTCAATAGGAGTGTCCATAAGCTCATCAAACGTGCGAGGAGGTTGTCTTGCTTTTGCAATGGTGCTGATCCATTTATGAGGCGGTCGAGAGTCAATAGATTTTGATTTATTCCAAGCACGATCAAGAGTTAGAGGCTGGTCAGATGTCAGGAACCAATCATGCTTAGGAGCAGCCTCATTATCGGGTTGATCATCTACATGACCAGACTCATTCCCTTGATCATGTTGCATCTCTGTGTCTGCAGCTTCAAGTTCTGGTTCCTCTGCTTGTGTAGATTTACCCGAAGATTTAGGCGGAGATTGGGTGCATTTGGAGGAGCTAGATGACTTTGATTCCTTTGACTTTAAGCCTTTTGATGGTTCAGCATCCTTGCTTGACTTTCTTCTTTTTGTCCCTCGGCCTAGCATGATCACACACACACACAAGTATGATCTCCAACCCTCTCCATGGTATGGAGAGGGGTATAAATACTCATACATTGGCCGGCCATGGTGTCTTTAATGGGCTAACCATGGGCCTTGGGCCTTATTATCTTACATAAGTTCTATCAATTATATTATGAGCCCTACATACAATAATTATGGAAGTGACCGATACTTTCATATTCCTAACTATCTCCCCCTAAGGGAGGTCACTCCATGTTATAAAAAGTTAATCCTAGCATACTATGCTTATCTTTCATCTTGAGCTCATAGTCTTTAAACTCCAATCATGAACTTGTGATATGTTGTAGTGATCTTTAACTTTAGGCTTTGGCTTGAAAGTTTAAACTTGACTTGAATGTGATCTTTAGCTTCTTGAGATCACCAACCAAGCATAATCTCATTACATCATCTTGCCATCTTTCCAGCTTGTGATCTTGTGACTTCGGACAGACATGCTCATACTTTTCTTGATACGTTAACTTGAAAGCTTTAAGGATGCGTTTATCTTGAAGTTCTTTAACTTTAACACTTTGATGCTTCAAGAAGGACATATAGTATCAGAGTAGCGGAAGTCTTGAAACATGTACTTGAGCTTTCATGAAGTCTTTATAAATGTCGGTTGAGTATGAGCATGCGGCTATGAATCTGACTTGTCCACGTCTACTTGTTGCTATCATCGGGAATACCTGCGGGTTTAGGTTAGTGATAATCAACAGATATGAACGAAAGTGTCTTTGTCACTTCGTCGAATATGGTTGCAATAACCATGGTTCCCCGTTGATCAGTATAAATACTACCTATGACCAGATAGAATTTCAAAGAATCATCTTGACAGGGTTTCGCTGTTGTACTAGCCGTTCTTATTATCGGAACGTCGCAAAGCAGTCAGCACGATATGAGTGAACCAATGAGTTACTATCTCACCGATTGAAATAAAAGTTGATTTCAAAATCGCTTGACGTGTCACTTGCTAAAGTGTTTTTGTGACACATCGAGAGTTTTAAGCATTTTAAAGTTCACTAATCGTCAATTTAATTCCTCAAACAAGTTTGATTCATATAGAATCGCACCATCATTTCTTTCTAGTTAGCACAAGTTTGATTCGTATAGAATCGCATAAGTCACTTACCATGAGCTTGTTAGATGTTGGCTCAAACAGGATTTCCATCTTCACTGTGAATACTTAAGTAACACTTGGATGTTCTGGCAAAATCACAAGGATAATGCGTAGGACTCTTTATATATTTCTTGTTATTCACATTGTGTGACTTTGAAAGCATAATTTAGACAAGTGTCCTAATGAGATTTATGGATGATCTCTTTTTGCTCTAAACTTAATAATGCGCTTTGGTTTTAGTGATCGGAGGCTGGAGCTGACAGCTACCTTTTCAATACCAACTAACTCGAAGTGAGAAAGTTGATAGAAGTGCATGTAATCTCCGTGAGAAATAAAACAGAAATCTTTTAAGAGATTCTGAGTGGCTAGGAAGGGTTATGCATTGCATCATTAGGTCCATGATGTCAGTCTTCAATGTCAGCAATCATCTTTGTGATTCTTAACAGCAGATGTATTAACCCGGTTTCTGCCTAAGTGTAAGGAGGGCTTCTTTCTTTTCACCCTTTATCTTAATCTTTCTTTTTAATTCTTCAACCCCTTCAGCACTTACTGAGACTTCATAACTAGTACCTTGTTGGTTTTGTTCCAATACTAGCTCTATCTCAGTCGGCACTTTTCCCTTATTCTTACTTTTACTCTTTTTTTCATATCTAAGGATTACTACACTATCTAGTGGAATAACCCTGGGCAGATCCCTCCGCTTCTGGCTGGATCATGGGAATGAATACCTAAACTTAACCACCTTATAACTCCAATGCCGTAATATAAATGGTCGGTCTTTTAGTATTTCCACATAATAGCCAATCAAGTAACCATTTGCTCCCCCTTCATATGTGCATCGATTAATCGAAAGAGTTTAGCACATATGTAGGAAAGCGTATACTTGAGATCTCAAAAATCACATTCTTAGCCATATATTTTAATCACATTCTCTCCCCTTATCAAAAATATTAAGTCTCTTGATATTTTGGATATCAATTGATTCAAATATAACTGCTTTCGGGGAAATAATGTCTAATTATTAACAAGCCGCAATAGGAACATATTAATGCTCCCCCTTAATTTTTAAGGGAAGTTATATCGTGTTTGAGTACGATAATTTGAAAGATTTTTAATTTTTACTAAGAAATTCTAGAAAATTCGTACTCAAACACTATATATGCCTAATACAAGTTTACACTACTTACATGATTATTAAATTACAGAAAAATGACCTAAAATATGGAAGGGCAAGATATGACATGGTCATATTGTCCGTTCAAGCAACCTTAGATCATTCCCGTAGTTACGTCTACAAACAAACTTCTCCAAATTACGCATCAACCTCCTTTCAAAGAGAAGCTTATCAATCACCTTGACCATGATGCGGTACCTTTTCATTTCTAAGTTACTCCAATGTCATTTCGGTAGGTAATCAAGATTGGACAATTTCTTTTGGACTAAGAGAAGTAGCATATCTTTAATATCATACAAATTAAGTCTAGGGAAGTCGCCTTCCTTGAACTTGTATAGCACATTATCATCTCTTCGAACTACAATCTCTTCCAAATACCTGTAATCATACCACCTCATAACTTTAACACTGGTTACCACAATAATTCTTCTTTTAGAGTAGACATCATGTGTGTGATCTGTGGGTGTGCAAGACGATGTATGAGTATTTATCCTCGATCTTTAATCAACGGTAGTGGCTTGCTAAGATTAAACAGATATTTGCGCCCTTTGGGATTATGCCAATCAATTTGATCATTGACAGCTTTGTAACACTCTTTGAAATGATATTAAAGTTCGGCGAAGCTTTTGCATGAGCCCTTGAGCAGATTGAAAGCAGACCCTATTAAAATCTCTTGAGTCAGATTGTTAATTTTAAGAAGGCTCGTCAAACGTGCGAGGAGGTTGTCTTGCTTTTACAATGGTGCTGATCCATTTCTGAGGCGATCGAGAGTCAATAGATTTTGATTTATTCCAATCATGATCAGGAGTTGGAGGCTTGTCAGATGTCAGGAACCAATCATGCTTAGGAGCAGCCTCATTATCGAGTTGATCATCTACATGACCAGACTCATTCCCATGATCCCGTTGCATCTCTGTGTCTGCAGCTTCTAGTTCTTGTTCATCTGCTTGTGTAGATTTACCCAAAGATTTAGGCTGAGATTGGTTGCCTTTGGAGGAGCTAGATGACTTTGATTCCTTTGACTTTGAGCCTTTTGATGGTTCAGCATCCTTGCTTGACTTTCTTCTTGTTGTCCCTCGGTCTGATCCAGCGGAGGGGTCATCATCCTTGTCTTGATTATCTCGTCCTCTTTTCAATGTAACAACATCACCATATGAGGTAATGATGTCCTTGTCCGAGTTGTACGCTTCAACTAAAGCATTGTAGCGATTCTTTTAAATGTCTGATCTGTTTATCAATTTATTAGTCTTCATTTTGTCAATAAGAATCTTTTTCAATTCGAATTCTGACAATGAAGCTGCTACTGCGTAAGACCTCTGAGGTTGATTGGTTGATCTAACAAACACTTTAGCTCCCAGAGATCCTGTTACGTACTTCTCAATCTGTGGCATGATCATGGAGACTTGAGCTTTCACCTGCTCCTTGATTATTTCCTTCATGGTTGAGTCTACTTGATTAAGGAATTCTTGATTCTTAGCTTTAGCTTCTTCTTTGAGCTTGTTTGATTGTTGCCAGACAGCCACACCTACTGCTTCTTTCATCTTGGAAGCAAGGTACTGATCAACAATGCCCGGAATAGATGAGACAGCTTCAGCAAATTAACTTGTTTGGTTGAACTCAAACATTTTAGTTTCCAAGGCAGACACCCTTTGTTCAAACCCGAATAGGGACACAAAGTTAGGAATTTTTGGCAAAGTTATAGTTGGATTAGTTGTTGTTGTTGTGGAATCTGGTGTTTGTTGTTAAGGAGTTGTTGTAAGATGTGAAGAAGGATTGACGGGAGGAGGTGAAGGAGGAACGGTTACGGTGTTCATCGGGGAGGCAATCTCATTGACATCAGGACCGGTGTTATCAAGGTTTAGTATATTGCTTGTAAAATTAGATGGAATAAAAGAACTTTGCACGGTACCTTCAGTCTTTTCATGGACAGTCATAAGCGTTACGTGACCATCATCTTCTTCTAGTACAAACCTAGGCTCGTCAGAAGTATTTTGTAGATCTTCTCTACCTTGTTCAGCATTAGTCATGTCGGTGTCTCTGAGTCCTTGAGTGATGTTTAAATCTCCATACAACTCCTTTGCGACATCATTATCTTGTTCTTCTTCTTTATAGTCTTTCAGAGTGAAAGAAGGATTCTCATCGTCATCTGAATCAGTCTGTTCATTATCTTGTGCATCATTATCACCATCATCATTACTACCACTGTCATCATCATTACCACCGTCATCATCTTTGTCATTGAAATCATCATTTTCATCTTCACTGTTACCCCAAGAATCATCATCACTGTCAGAAGAGTCTTCTTTAGACACATCAGGAACCCCTAGTATCACACCAGTTCCTTCACTTGTGTCTTTAGTCTTGCCGGTTTTCTCATCAAGAACCTCTGATTCAAAATCAGCTCCCTCACTTGAGCCGCTAGCCTGAAGCTTGTGAGTTTTTTGCTTGCTTTTCCTTAGATTTTTCTTTAGCTGAGCATCTTCAAGTAGTGCAGCATCAAAAAGTAACTTAATTCCCTTGCCTCTATCAGTTTTAGCTGGTGTAATCTTCTTTGATACCGACTTAGCAGGAGTATCTCTGATGACAACACCGGTTGATGGGACAGTAGTGGCCTTTTTGGCAGGTCTCTTAACTCGCTTACCCTTCTGAGTAGGTTCTTTGGGACAATCTGGGATAATCTTGAGTTTGGGAGAAGCAGGCTTTTTGAACATCCTTGCCATCTTAGGAGGAACTTTTCTAGTAGCATACTCAAGATATGTCTTGTAAGCTGTAGATAGCTTGATGTCGCCAATTATCATTCCATCAAGAATCAATGCTCCATACTTCTGGTAATCTTCTGTTTTGGAAACAAACTTTAGGGAACCTAACAAACTATCATCATGAGCAGTGTGAAGATTTATTTTGTTCCTCGTAGAGATGGAATTGTATTTAGAGATGAAATGATCAATAATGACTTTGGTGAATCTTGGGTAGGGCATATGCTCTTTTCTTGCTGAACTAATTTCTCTATTGTCAACTTGATACATAAAGTCTTCCTAGAGAATAGCAACATAATTAACATTCTCCTGATTATACATAGCCCACAAGACTTGAGCTCATGATTCGCTAAGCCAATCAAGTCTCGTTGATTTCCCAGAGATGCACCTGTTAATGACAGCAGCAAATGTCCTCCAAGGCTGGTGCATTTGATCAGTACAAATGGTAGAGAGCATTTCATAGTTGCTAGAATAACCAAGTTCCTTGATAAATGAAAGTAAATCATCTTTTGAAGGAAGTTCCACAAAATCTTGGTTAGGGAGACGGGGACAAATCTAAAGAATCTCACAGAATACTTCAGTGTCAACTCGCCACTTTTTCTTATCTAGCTTGAAGTCATAAGCATCTGTTTTTCCAATCTTCTTGATGGTGTTCTAGAACTGATGCATGTAGATTTCAGGGACTTCAGTAGTGATCTGGAAAGCAGGATAACAAAGAGATAACTTGAGAGCATCCAATGTGACTTGATATGATTCCTCTTTCAGTGGTTTGCTAAACTCAATTCTTGCATTGTACCTTTCAATCTTTAGTCTTTTCTTAGGAGTGACCAAAGCATTGTCGTGAGAAATTTGTTAAGTGGCAACTTGATTCATGTTTATGCTAAGAATATTCAATACAGTTCATATGCAAGGCAATTCACATTCATTGACAAGGCAGACTTAACCAAATATTATTTAGCAATTCACATGAGATACAAGTAAGATTTAACCTAAATTGTGTCATCAAGTGTATAAATAGCCGTCTATGTTTCATGTATAAATCACCGTCTATGTTTCATGTATAAATCACCGTCTAACAGACCATGTATAAATCGCCGTCTAACGGACCGTGTATAAATCGCCGTCTACTGGGCATGTATAAATCGCCGCCTATTAGACATGTATAAATCACCGTCTATTGGACATGTATAAATCGCCGTCTATTGGACATGTATAAATCCCCGTCTATTGGGCAGATGTATAAATCTCCGTCTATGAGGACATGTATAAATCGCCGTCTATATAGATAGACGTATAAAACGCCGTCTATAAGTCTTGATTTATACAAACCATCATTTTTTGGGGTTTACACAATTCAAACACATTGCATTTGATCATATAACTATTTCCTAGCAACTATAACATGTATCAACCACTATATTTTCATTTTGAGCCAAGAACAAGTAACATAGAACAAGTTCGAATCAAAGATACAAAAATAACATTCAAGACTTGGATTTTCTCATTTATAATTATTCAATAAAGGTTATAAACACATACTAACCATAACCCAACACATTTATCAAGTATACCACATATACCCAAAATATCGCACACAAGAATCACTAGAAACACAAAAAGATGTTATTATTATCAAGAACGGTTACAATCGAGTCATCTATACCCCTTACCTATCAAAACCCCTCAATTAATTTTGGGATTGGACTATTTTCAATTTTCGCAAACCCTAAAACGAGTTCTAGGGAAATTGAGCAAGATATTGTAATACAGCTTAATTCCTTTTGAACATAAGATGTTTATGATGCGGGGACCAAGATTGTAGTTTACCTCGAAGCTTGAAATGATCTGGGATGCGAGGTCTAGAGGGTGACAATTTTTAGGTGTGGGAGAGAAGGGAAAGTGTTTAAGTGTGTGTGTGTGTGTATGTGTGTATGTGTGTGTGTATGTGTGATCTGAGATGCGATTTCTAGAGTGTGTATGTGTGTGTGATCATAGTACTCATGTAATAATTACTTAAATGGTCCCCACCTGACTATAAGTTATAAATCAGGTCAGACGCCCATCATTAAACACATAAAATGCCTAATATTCTTTGAGTATTCAAAATGGGCAACACCTTTAGATTAAAAGATGTCATTGAATTCTAGCTAGGCCAGAATCCCCCAAATTGAACCTCTCAAGAATATTGTCCTTATAATGTTTTTGACTTCAAAACAAATCCATATTGGTTCACGTGACCTTAGTTCCAAGAACCATATTCAACAACTAATAAAGTTCATGTCAATCTTGTCTCCAACATGTCATTAGTATATTTGTTTATCTTCTTATCACTGCTAGTGATAATTATACAATCTATGTATAAATACATGAGTACACACATACATCCATTAATTTCGAATCCATATTCTTATATGATATGGTGAAATTTGATGTCCTTGTTTGGGAGCTTTCCTTAAGTCATATAATGACTTAACAAGCCTACAAACTTTGCTCTCTAATCTTGGAGCCATGAAACCCTCAAGTTGGTTCATATATATTTCTTCTTTTAAATCTTCGTTTAGAAATGCTTTTTTCACATCTATTTGGTGAACTTACAAATTTCTTAATACGACAATAGCAAGTATCATTCTAATCGAGGTTATTCGCGTAACAAGCGAATAAGTATCAAAGTAATCTAGACCTTCGCGTTGTCTAAATCCTCTGATTACTAGTCTTGCTTTATACTTGTCAACGGTGCCATCGGCATTCCTCTTATTTTTGAAGATCCATTTATAGCCTAGTGGTTTACAACCCAAAATTAAATCCACGAGCTAAAATATAATCTATTTCACTTTTAATGGCTTCTTTCCATTGAGCCATTCTCAGGAAGTTACCGCTTTTCGATAAGAAGTAGGTTCATTTTCTACCATAAAAGAAACAAATCGGGTCCAAACGATTTCTCGGTTCTATCCCTTTTGATTCTTCTAGGTTCAACCTCTTCTTCCTTAGGTTGATCTTGTCTCTCATCTTAGAGATCATAATCATCTCGTTGCCTCTGATCTTGGACAACTTTGTCATCTATTCTAGATGATTTTCCAATTTCCTTCATTAACAAGGAAATATATTTTCAAAGAAGGAAGCACTTCTTTATTACATTATGGTATCCTTGTGTATATCACATACACAAAGAAACCATAAGTACTACTGTTATGAGCATATACTAAGAATATGCAATTCACAGTTTCAGGTCAAATCTTTTGAACCTTGGGGTTCAGTACGGATATCTTAGCTAGATATCCCCCCACATTTGTAAATACTTATAAGATAGTCTTCTTTTCGTCCATAGTTCATAAGAACTATCTTATTTTCTTTACAAGGGATCTTATCTAAAAGATAAGTAGCCGATATAATCATTTTCCCCCACATGTCATGGCTTAAACCAGGACTTAAGAACATGGCATTAACCATATCTTCTAATGCACGATTCTTTTCTTACAACAATTCTCTTGTTGGAGTATCAAGAGCAATAAATTTGTGTCTTATTCTAAGTTTAGCACATAAATTTAGAAATGGAAACACGTATTCACCTTCGATGTGACTTTGAACCACCTTGTTCAATGATAAGTTGATTCTCAACTTATTTATATAGAACAATCTTGTCTATATCCTTACTCTCAAGTAAGTATAAATAGCAATATTTTGTACCACCATCAACACATTAGATGAAGTACTCGCTATTCGCTACCTTAGTAGGTATCAATTCCAAATCACATAAAACCATGTGAATCATATCAAGGGGTTCTGTTATTTCCGCTTAACCGAGAGAAAAGACAATCTTGTCAATTTGGCTTCAACATAAGTTTTAATTCTGTAATTCGTGTCAATACAAAAAAGGGTATCCAATTTGGTTTAATTAGAAAACATATTGAGTTAAAATTTAAAACATGTCCGAGTCAACCATGCCATACATTTAAAAAATCAAATAAGTTGAATTCATACTCATTTTAATGAAATGACCATTAGAAAATACATTCAGCTTAAACATTTTCAAATTATGTTATTCGTTAACTCAATTTTTTTTATTTGATTCAAACATAAGATGAAAGCCAAATTTCATTAAGTAACCATCCGAACACAAGATTCCTACGAATCTCCAGTACGTACAAAGCGTTGGTTAACTTAAACTCTTTTCCAGGTGTAAATCACATCTCCCGTTCCTATGATATTAGTAGTTGGAGAGTTGCCCAAATTCGTTCTCTACATTCACTGCATTAAAAGAGTTAATAAAACTCCTATCACCATAATCATGACATGATACCGAAGTGTTAATCCACCATTATCTAAGGTCGGATTCCCTCATGGCCTCAGTTTTTATGTCATTCAGACCATATAACGTATAGTTACGGCACATAAGGTTTTTGAATGCTTTAAAGCATCTACCGTACACATAACTAGAGTATCAGTCTCCCTAAAGTCATTAAAAAAGCTAGGGGTGTGTGTGTGTGTGTGTGTTATCATACTTGTGATCTTGTGACTTCGGTCCTTTCCATTG
Source organism: Tanacetum coccineum (assembly GCA_026074375.1). Taxonomy (NCBI): domain Eukaryota; kingdom Viridiplantae; phylum Streptophyta; class Magnoliopsida; order Asterales; family Asteraceae; genus Tanacetum; species Tanacetum coccineum. The sequence goes on from BQNB010137563.1 coordinate 13,777, forward strand.
TCTCTTTACATCGTCTTGCAATCTTTGTTGTATGCTACTTTCCATCGTTGTTGATAGAAATGCATGTAATCTCCGTGAGAAATGAAACAAAAATATTTTGAGAGATTTTGAGTGGCTAGGAATGGTTGTGCATTGCATTACTGGGTCCATGATGTCAGTCTTCAATGTCAGCAATCATCTTTGTGATTCTTAATAGCAGATGTATTGACCTGGTTTCTGCCTAAGTGTAAGGAGGGCTTCTTTCTTTTCACCATTTATCTTAACTTTTCTTTTTAATTCTTCAACCCCTTCAGCGCTTACCGAGACTTCATAACTAGTACCTTGTTGGGTTTGTTCCAGTACTAGCTCTATCTCAGTCGGCACACTTCCCTTATTATTACTTTACTCCTTTTTCTCATACCTAAGGACTACTACACTATGTAGTGGAATATCCCTGGGTAGATCCCTCTGGTTCTGGCAGGATCATGGGAATGAATACCTAAACTTAACCACCTTATAACTTCAATACAGTAATATAAATGGTCGGTCTTTTAGTATTTCCACATAACAGCCAATCACGTAACCATTTGCTCCCCCTTCATATGTGCATCGATTAATCGAAAGAGTTTAGCACATATATGGGAAAGCGTACACTTGAGATCTCAAAAATCACATTCTTAGCCATATATTTTAATCACATTCTCTCCCCTTATCAAAAATATTAAGTCTCTTGATATTTTGGATATCAATTGATTAAAATATAACTGCTTTTGGGGAAAGAATGTCCAATTATTAACAAGCCGCAATAGGAACATATTAATGCTCCCCCTAAATTTTTTAATTTACTAAGAAATTTGAAAGATTTTGAATTTACTAAGAAATTCTAGAAAATTCGTATTCAAACACTATATATGCCTAATACAAGTCTACACTACTTACATCATTATTAAATTACAGAAAAATGACTTGAAATATGGAAGGGCAAGATATGACATGGTCATATTGTCCATTCAAGCAGCCTTAGATCATTCCCGTAGTCACGTCCACCAACAAACTTCTCCAAATTACGCATCAACCTCCTTTAAAATAGCAGCTTATCAATCGCCTTGACCATGATGCGGGACCTTTTCATTTCCATGTTACTCCAATGTAATTTCGGCAGGTAATCCATCTCCAAGTTAGAAGCAATATCATGAAGCACACGTCTGACAGATCAGAGCGTCCCGTCGCATAATTTGTATAGTTCATCCCAGCGCATCAACCTGTTTCTTTTGTACTTGTCTTAATAAATGATTCCTTGAGGGTTTTTGTATGCAGTGTATGGGGTTAGTTTGGAGATGTTAGATCTGTTTGTCTCTGGTCTGGTGATATTAAGTTTCTTTTGATAGCTTTTAACTCCCAGCTGAATGTCTTGGACACGGTGAAGAATGATAATTCATCTGGTAAACATTCTCAATGCCACACCTAAGTCGTATCGATCATCCATGTCAAGATTGGACAGTTTCTTCTGGACTATGAGAAGTAGCATATCTTCAATATCACACAGATTAAGTCTAGGAAAGTCGCCTTCCTTGAACTTGTATAGCACATTATCATCCCTTCAAACAACAATCTCTTCCAAATACCCATAATCATACCACCTCATAACTTTAACACTGGTTACCGCAATAATTCTTCTTTTGGAGTAGACATCAAGTGGAGATTTCCAATGGCATGCGTATGCATAGAATCTTTGTCGTTTTGGACCCCAATGATATGTTCCCCTATACAGCATGTTTGTTGTATTCTACTTTCACTGGACTCCATAATGTTGGAAACATGTCTTCTATGCCTTCAATATTGTCGTACTTAGCATCCTTGGTAAGATCAAATGGATATTCGCGCCCTTCTGGATTATGCCAATCAATTCGATCATTGATAGATTTGTAACACTCTTCGAAATGATATTCAAGTTCGGCAAAGCTTTTGCATGAGCCCTTGAGCAGATTGAAAGCAGGCCCTACTAAAATCTCTTGAGTCAGATTGTCAATTTTAAGACGGTTCATGACATAAGCTGAGAAGTCAATAGGAGTGTCCATAAGCTCATCGAACGTGTGAGGAGGTTGTCATGCTTTTGCAATGGTGCTGATCCATTTCTGAGGCGGTCGAGAGTCAATAGATTTTGATTTATTCCAAGCATGATCAGGAGTTGGAGGCTTGTCCGATGTCAGGAACCTATCATGCTTAGGAGCAGCCTCATTATCGGGTTGATCATCTACATGACCAGACTCATTCCATTGATCTTGTTGCATCTCTGTGTCTACAGCGTCAAGTTCTGGTTCCTCTGCTTGTGTAGATTTACCTAAAGATTTATGATGAGATTGGGTGCCTTTGGAGGAGCTAGATGACTTTGATTCCTTTGACTTTGAGCCTTTTGATAGTTCAACGTCCTTTCTTGACTTTCTTCTTTTTGTCCCTCGGTCTGATCCAGCGGAGGGGTGTCTTCATCCTTGTCTTGATCATCTCGTCCTCTTTTCAATGTAACAACATCACCATATGAGGTAATGATGTCCTTGTCCGAGTTGTACGCTTTAACTAAAGCATTGTAGAGATTCTTTTGAATGTCTAATCTGTTTATCGATTTATTAGTCTCCATTTTGTCAATGAGAATCTTTTTCAATTTGAATTCTAACAATGAGCTGCTACTGCGTAAGACGTCTGAGGTTTATTGGTTGATCTAACCAACACTTCAGCTCCCAGAGATTCTGTTATGTACTTCTCAATCTGTGGCATGATCTTGGAGACTTGAGCTTTTACCTGCTCCTTTATTATTGCCTTCATGGTTTGTGGAGTCTGTTATGACCCCTTAGATCGTTATTAAGACTCATCTAGGATATAATAACAATGATTGATAAATTGCACAGCGGAATAATAAACATGAATCAAAGTTATTTTCCAGGTTTTTCTTTATTCATACGTTTCCCTCTTTCCCTAAACACAATCTTGGGGATACAACACTCACTAACTAACTATGGTATACACACACACCTTTTACTATTTGACTCTCATCAATCGACTCTGTTATATAACTATCTAGACTCTCATTAGGAGAGCTCTAGTTTTCTATATGCTAAAACCTATGTCTATGATCTCTTTATATAGGGAGAGATCATGACTTACAAAGGAAGTAAATCTATAGATAAGGAAACTATTTAAACTAATTAAATACTTTCCTAATCATTATCTTGTAGAATATTTGACCAAATCTTCATATTATTCCACCAGCTTGTAGAGTTCCACAATGACGACTTTGATCCTTTTGTTTCATTATGTTGCTCTTTTATATCATCAAATCAAGAATCCCAACAATCTTCCCCTATTTGATGATGACAAAACAAACAATGTTCTTGTACGAACTTTCCTTAAAGCTGAGAAAGTTGAGATCATGAATCTCCCTGAATGAAGCAAAATCTTCCTTTGTAACCTGCCAACTGCTTCCCCTTAACTTAAGATCTTCCCCTTAAGTTAAACTCTCCATGCCATACCACCACAGGATCTATAAGTTGCTAATCATATAATCATCTTCTCCTTTTTGTCTTATCCAATAGGGGACTTTATGCAACTTTGATCTTCACAACTCCCAAAATAATAGCCTTTTTTCTAATTTAAGCGAATCTGAAACCATTCGAGAACCAATCAGTGTGTGTCATCCGATATCGCATAAAGCTAGCAGCACAATCTTTTTTAATGCTATCAGTATTAACACACAAACAGTAGTATCTGCTTATAAACCTAGCAGTACTAATATGCGAAGCAGTAGCATTAAATATATACCAGCAGCATAAACATGTATTCATTTGATCTTACTACTATTGGTAAACTTTATCATCATAGCCTGCTCAAACCTTAGCAGCATTAAACCCACGACCAACAACCTAGCAGTATTAATATTTAAGCAAGCAGCACTAAATTTGTGCGTACCACTACTACATATCATGATCCAGCCCATAAAACCTATAGAAAGTCAAAGATAATCCCTAAAAGTTAGGGATTTTCACATTATAACAAATAACATTCCCATATTCATGCATCAAAAC